>JASKGM010063103.1:0-10243 GCA_034509205.1 Ceratonia siliqua
GATGATTGATGAGCTAAACTTATGTTTTTATATAAAAAAACATAATTTTTTTCTCATTTAAATTTGATAAGTCAAAATGTACTGGGCTGGCCCGAAGCCCGATGGGCTAGTATAGGGCCGGGCTGGACTGGCATGTTCCCAGCCCGAAACAAAACGGGGCCGGCCCAGCCCAGCCCGAATATGGTGGCCAGCCCATCGACTCGGCCCGTTTGACAGCTCTACTTCTCATTGTAGGAGAAAGAGATATAATTTTACTCCCTATTTTGACCTTCAGCCCCTTACGACGTTGCTCATCTAGTTGAAGTCCACTTTATTTCTCATCATACTTTCTTAATTTAATTTTTTTTAATACAATTATATTATTTCTTTGATTTATCTGCTTTTGATTATGATTATTTTTAATACAATTATATTATTTCTTTGATTTATCTGCTTTTGATTATGATTATTTTTACAAAATTTTTATTTTATTTTAAAAAATGTTTAGTCATGTATATATTCATTTTATTATTTTAAAATTAAAATAAAAATTTTGATCCATTAAAAATTAATTTTAAATTCCTTATGTATATATTTTTCAGTAATTTTATCAACCAAAAGTTATTTTATAGTTTTACACCCGAACACATTTTTTCATTCAAAATTTTTCTTTATTTAATGTCTTTAAATGTAAAACAACTTCTCATTATATTAAAATATTTTTTTCTCAGAACTAATTTTTTTTTTATTAAAGTCATTTTTTTAAATAACATCAAACAAACCTAAAAGTTGTCCCTGAAGTCTAAAATGTTGTAGAGTACGTATTGAAGTTAGTCAAGCTTATTAATAGACTAAAATAGTGATCACTTGAAGGTTGAAGAAAAAATCTCATTAAATTGATTCAAAAGACAAGAATAAATGGGCGTTGAAGCCGCCCGTGTTGACTGTTAGCAAGAAAAAGGGGACAAATAGAAAGCGATCTCGACAATGAAGATAGAAAAGTTTTCGAATTTTAAAAACTAACGCATGCTGGCATAATTGTGTTTGTAAAAAGAAAATATATGGCTTTGGTTTAATTTTTAAAAGTTGTTTTTTTGTTTTATGAAAATAAAATAATTTATTTAGGTAACTGTTTTCATCAGTTATTTTTTAAAATCTATTTTTGAAAATAATAATTAAAAAACAAAAAATAAAGAATAATTTTTTTATATTTTAACTTGTTTTCATTATCTGTTTTTTAAAAAACACGAAAAATAACTGATAAAAAATATTTTATCCAAACAAATGTTTTAATTTTTTATTTTATAAAATTATTTTTTAGAATTATTTTTAAAAATTATTTTAAAAATAATAAAATAAAAATCGTTCTAAACAACTCTTATATATCGTGAAAAATCATAAAAAGAAAGGAAGATTTAAAAATAAATAAAGATTGAAACATTATTTTAGAATATGATAGTTTTGAAAATACCAAAAAATAATTTATTATGTATACTTTTTAACTGCTACTGAAAGATTTTGTAATTTTAATTTTAAACTATTAAAAAAATTATAGATATATTTCTTCTAATTTTTATGGCAAACCTGCTCCATCTTTTCATATTCCTCTGCTTCTTTAGCTAGGGTTTTTATTTATCTCCATTGATTAGGTTACTTCAGGTAAAATATCTACATCCTCTCCCAATTTTCATATTTATTATCCCAACTTTGTTGTGATCTTCACTTATCAAGTAGTAACTCATCACAAAATAGAGAAGGTGAATTTCCGCTAGAGCACAGAACAATGGTGCATCTGTCTCTAGCGCACACGGTGAGTTCTTTCTGTTTTCTCCTCTCATCTTTTTATTTATTTATTTTTTATCCTTCGAATGTCTTTCCATTTCAAAAAAATTTAAATATATTATTTATAAAAAATAAATAAATCAGACGAATCACAAATAAATATGTAAACATATTATTCACTTTTATATACATATTTGTCTTTTCATTTGTGTGATTAATTGTGTATATGTCGGAATTGAATGTTCTGTCAGAATATTCAGTTTGGTTTTTATTTGACTATTGATTTATTTCATTCTGCTTGTTGATTAGTCCCATTTGAATAGTCGCTGGGTTGATTTATTGAAAATCACCCAACTTGGACTAGTATGGTGAGGGATGAACATGGGCAACACTTTCGTGCATCTATCTTGAGAAATGATATATCTATTTATAATTCATATTTTTTATATCTTATTTTATTATTATTATTTGTAATAACATGATAAAAGAAATAGGCAAAAAGAAAGAGAGAGAATCATAGAAATAATATTAAAAAAATGAGAGATGTGAAAAATTGAGATGTAAAAATTTGAGTGCCTTTGATTCGTAAAAATATTTTTTTTCTATTTTTCAAAAATAATTTTTATTTTTAAATTTTCAAATTTTAAAAAATATGTTGAATTTTTATTTTTATTTCTTATTTAAAAAAAATAAAAATTATGAAAGTATGTTTAGTTTGTAATGCTAAATCTTGTTTTTAGTAAATAAAAAAAATTTATTAATTTTCTTCTTATCACTAATTTTTTATTATTTATAAAATTGTCACTGCATTTTTATTATTTTTAACTTAATTACCTATAGTATTTTTAAAATTTTTGTTTTTAATTTTTAAAATTTTTAACAAAAAATATTAAAAATAACTTTCCTTGTTTTTAAATTTTTAAAAAATTTAAGAAATATTTTTATTTCTTAAATTTTTAATTAAATATATTTTTACTCTTATTTCTTATTTTTAGTAATAATAAAAACATAAAATGCCCAAATCAAATCCATCTTTGCATTTTCTTTCTTCACTAAGAAAGCTAGTTTAGC
Organism: Ceratonia siliqua; assembly: GCA_034509205.1. Classification (NCBI taxonomy): domain Eukaryota; kingdom Viridiplantae; phylum Streptophyta; class Magnoliopsida; order Fabales; family Fabaceae; genus Ceratonia; species Ceratonia siliqua. The sequence continues at coordinate 2,833 of JASKGM010063103.1, forward strand.
ATTGAAGTTGATTTATGAGACTGGCTTTCATCCACAATTTATTTATATTTCATAACGAGGTTGTTATGCTTTTATATTATTCAACGTGGAAAATAAAAATCAAAAGATTTCCACTCATCATCTATTGACTTAAAATGATTTTTATGATGGTGACATTTGCACTTGTGGTCGACCGTCGTTGCATTGCAGACTTGTTTAATTTTAAAACCCTCTGCTATAATGGCATGTTAACTTAATTTTTAAAACAAACTATTGTTTGATATTTTAAAAAAATATTATCTTTTAAAATGGTACTTTATTTTTTTTAGAACATTAGATTTTTGTACAATATAAGGCACCGGTATCCAATTAAAATATGTTAAATTTAATGGAGGTTGTTACGCTATAGCATTTTTCTGATGTAAGTTTCATAATTTTTTGTTTTTATTTTTCATTATTCTTTTTTGTTTTATTTTTATTTTATTTTTTTATTTTATATTATTGAACTATTTTTCATGTCTAGTAAGTTTTTAAAAATTTTTAAAAATTTTTAATTTTTTAAAAATTTTACTTCCCTAGTTTTGAATAATACTTTTAGAGGAATAATATTAAAAATTTTAATTATTTAAAAAAATAAAAAGTTTTAAAAGTTTCTAAAAGATTACCTAACATTAAAAATAGTCAAATAATATAAAATAAAAAAATGTAGTGGTAGATAAAATATAAAAGTGTTATACCAAAATTGTATAAAAAATGTGTTGTAGTACAGTAAGACCTTAAATAATGATTAATAATATAACAAATTATAGAGTGAAATTATCTTTAAAATAAAATTCATACATTTTTTAATATATTTTATTTTTAAAAAATTTATTTTATTTCATTAGTAAAAAATTTGTGGTTTGAAGTGCTAGACATTCACATATTATTATATAAATTCAATAATTTTATTTTATTAGAGAACAATTCGCATTGATAAAAATAAAAAAAATATACGTTGCACCAACAGTACAAACATGAAAACAAGTAGAGAGGTGACAAATGTTCAGAATTATGGCATAATATTTCTTGGCTTTTCTACTCTACTGTCGATTATTTACATTTTTAAAATTTTATTTTTTAATTATTTAATTTGTATAATATTTTTTATTTAAAAAAATAAGTTTAAAGAATTTTAAAAAACATTTAAAAAAATTTCTTGACACAATTATTAAAAAATAATTTAAAAAACAAGTGGAAAAACAAAAACAAAAAATCTTTAGACTTTTTTTTATATGTTTTTAAATTCTTTAAACTCATTTTAAAAATAAAAAATATAATAAAAGTTAAATAATTAAGAATTAAATTTTTAGAAATAAAAATCAAATACTCCAAAAAGCAATTATCGTACCTCGTCCAGTATTGACTAGCGTTTTTTGACTATTGACTATTCACTATGTAGTATTGACTATTAAGTACCTTTTTGTAGTATGGATGAGAATTCTCATTTATTTATACAATAAATTATTTGTAATTTTAAATAAAATTAAAAAAATTTTATATAAAAATTACATAATATATTAATAATTTTATCTAGTTTAAAATTTATAAGTAACTTAAATTAATTAAATATTATATAAATGATATAATATAATATGTATTTAACAAATTTTCAAAAATTTCTACAGTGGCTTACGTCAATACCTTCTACCAAATAGTCAAATTTCTCCGCCCCTGATTAATGCTACCCATGTAAGTGAAGTGAGCCACTTCCTTATAAATTGGAAACAATGCATGCGTATTTTATTCAATTCCCTTTGCTATCTTTGTTTTCTTTAGTTCTTAAAACCATGCTGCTTGAATTCCTCATTTCTTCTTCTCTCTTAGCCCTCTTCATCCTCTTCGTTTACTCATTACTGTCGGGTACATCCCAGCCCCGCCGCCACCTTCCGCCCAGCCCTCAGCCCCGACTCCCGATCATTGGTCACTTGCACCTTGTGGATCCTCTCATCCACCAGTCCCTCCACCGTCTCTCCCTCCGCCATGGCCCCTTATTCTCTCTATACTTCGGCTCTGTCCCCTGGATCGTTGCATGTAATCCTCACTTCGCCAAGCAAATCCTTCAAACCAATGAGCTCTCATTCATCACTAGGTCACAAACCTCTGCCTTCAGACGCCTCACTTACAACTCATCTCTAGCTATGGCTCCCTATGGACCTTACTGGAGGTTAATCAAGAAGCTGAGCATGAACGAGCTCTTCGGAGCTGGTGCCATTAACAACTTCAAGTCCTTGAGGTCCCAAGAATATAACAGGATTCTCTGGTTGTTGGCCCAGAAAGCAGAAGCTTATGAGGCCGTTAATGTCACTGAGGAACTTCTGAAATGGACGAACAATGTGATTTCTAGGATGATGTTGGGTGAAGCTGAAGAGGCCAGGACTGTTGTTCGTGAGGCGGTCAAAATCTTCGGGGAGTATAATGTTTCAGATTACATTTGGCCATTCAATAAGTTTGATTTCCGAGGATATAAGAAGAGAACAGAGCATATATTTCAGAGGTTTGACGCGTTGATTGAAAAGATTATCAGAGAACGCGAAGAGATTAGGGTAAAGAGAAGAGAGAAAAATGGAGAAAGCCATAAGGGTGAGGGTGAGACCAGAGCTTTTATTGATATTTTGCTTGATTATTCGAAGGACGAGAGCTCGGAGATAAAAATTCAAAGGGATCAGATCAAGGGCCTTATTGTGGTAAAGTTCTTTGCTTTATTTTATAGACTTTATGCACAGCTAATTAAAACCTTAATTAGTACATTTAAGAATATGTCTATATATCTAGCAAAGGTTATTAAGGTACGTATTTAAATTAATATTTTGACTCATTTATTAAATATCCCTCTATTCTCTGTGTAACTGTTAGACAAAGAGAACAAATTAAGTATTCTAAATGCTCTTCGTTTACATCATGTATACAATATGGATGACACGTATAAAATTCTAATACCCATTTTTATATAAGTAAATTTGATATTAATTTTCTAAAAATAATATAAATATTGTGTATATATATCTATACTATTATATATTACCTTGAAATCATTTTTTATATCTTTGTTTACTAAAACCATCTCATAAAAATTATGAAATGGGATCAATTCTTTTTTTCTTTTTCAAATTTTAAAAGATAATGGAATAGTGGGATAATATTATTTATTTTTATAATTAAAAAATTATTAGTGAGTAATAGTAAAAAATAAAATTACTTAAAATTTAAAATTTATTTATTTTTAATTTTTAAATAAAATAAATAATAATTAAAAAGTAGATTAAATGTATGTTAAGATACTAATATTAAATAATCTTTGTAAGTAACTTTATATGATCACAAACTATTTTTTTTTTATGAATTACCTATTTAAAATATACATATAATAATAAAAAATAATAATTAAAGATTGACCAGACACATAATACTTACATAGATTTTCTAGTGTTTCATTCACATTATATGCATATGTCCCTAATCAGTTAATGAGTGTATTTGATATATGTACAATCTCTGTTAAAGTTCAAGAGCAATAGTTAAGTGATACCTTTTGCAATTAAGTGTTAGGTAACTTTAGTGTTTAGGACCTAAACTTTCACTCTCTCCCGTTATACGGCAAAACAATCCCTACTAAGGATGCTACGTAGGAAAGAGAACTTGAGTTTCACATATTATACTAGTTTATCTTACCATTGATTCTCACATTTATATTATTAGTACTTTATTATTTATTAGATTTTGATCGTCTTCCTTCTTTACAAAAACTCAGAGTAAATCTTGAAAAATTAGAAGAGTATATTTGATCGTATTGTAATATTTTTTAATATAATATTATTTTTTATAGTAATTTGAGGCTTGGTTTTATAGAAATTATTGTTTGTAATTTTTTTTATCAGTGAAAGTATTTTTGTCCAAAAACATATTAATTTTTACTTTTGATTTCACTTTTTATAAGAGGCTCAAATTAATTACTTCTCTCAAACAGCAACAAATATTCTGTTCTCAATGAAAAGTAATTTTTTTTGTGTTAGTCAAGTACATATATAATAAAAGGAAAAAAAAAAAAAAAACAAGGCCTTCTCTTCAATAGGTACTAAGGTGAGAACTGCTTTTAAAAATTAAACAAAATCTACTGATCAACTGCAAAATTTGCATCTTTTTATCCTCCAAAATTCACTATCAATTTCTTCCAAAAATGGCAGAAGATCCCACTCTTTATACCATGGTGCTTTGTTCCGCTACACATAAGAGTAATAAATATCCTTCATCCATGGCATATACACCTAATTCACTAATGAGTACTCCCCTACTCTTTAGCTTTAATTTATCTGGGTAGTAGTTAAGGATGAAGATAATTTTATACAATAAGTGATTATGTTTTTCAACTAGTGTTAGGATCAATTTAAAGATTGAAATACATATCGACTAAAGAGTCTTCCGGGACAACCCGCTTTGGAGTTAAAACAATTTATCTGTCTCTTGAATTTTCTTACACCAAATAGAAGAAGTGACTATGCTTTTTGGCCCTTTGTAGGATTTCTTCTCAGCAGGAACGGATTCTACAGCCATCGCAACAGAATGGGCATTAGCGGAGCTCATCAACCATCCTAAGGTACTGAAAAAAGCTCGAGACGAGATCAATCTCGTCATTGGAAAAGACAGACTTGTAGAAGAATCCGACGTTCCAAATCTTCCTTACATCCAAGCCATCGTCAAGGAAACATTTCGTCTCCACCCATCTCTTCCTTTGGTTAAAAGAAAGTGTGTGGAAGAGTGTACCATTGAAAACTATGTGATCCCGAAGAACGCACTTATGCTTATAAATGTTTGGGCTAGTGGAAGAGACCCAAAATACTGGGAAAGCCCATTGGAATTTAAGCCCGACCGATTCCTAAAGCCTAGCGAAAATGGGCCCGGGGGCTTAATAGATGTAAAGGGCCAGCATTTTCAACTCCTGCCATTTGGGTCTGGTAGAAGGATGTGCCTTGGGGTGAATTTAGCCCCGCGAGGGATAGCAACAGTAGTTGCATCCCTCATTCAAAGCTTTGACTTTCATGTGGTGAGTCCACAAGGCCAGATATTGAAGGGTGATGATGCTGTAGTTAACATGGATGAGAGGCCTGGATTGGCAGTCCCAAGGGCCCATAACCTCGTGTGTGTTCCTGTTGCAAGGTCAACTAGCGGCCCACTTAAAATCCTGGCCTCCTAAACTAGTTAAGAGAATGTGTCCTTATGTTTGGAATTCTTCACAGTTTCAAGGGGACTATAAACCTCATGCACGATCCTCTGCTTTTTGTCACCTTAGGTTTTCGTCCAAAAAACAAAAGCACCTTGGGTTGGTGTGGTTTTCTTGTTGTTCTGTTCTTAGCTTTTGTAATTTTGTGTTCGTTTTCTGGATGGTTACAGGGCCATGCTCTAGTGTTGTTTTTTTTTTCTTCCAGTAATAAAATGGGCTTTGTTGGTAGAAAAACTATATTAGACTGCAAACTTTTTTTTTCATCTTTTTAAAAGATATAACAAATTAAATATAAATAATTGTTTTGAAGATTTTATTGTTTCAAAAAAAATATAAGTATATTAAAAAATATATTAAATATCCTTATATTTTTTGTCTCTTTTAAGATAAAAAAACCACACTGCATAACTTGGATAAATGAGAAGGTGAAATCATATGTATTTAGTATAATTTTACTTGATGATTATAAGAAAGTCACTCCACTTGAACTATAATAGAACTACTTATGCTAATTAATTATAACCTTCTTTTTTTTTTGCATTTGAAAAAAATGACAAATGAATTTAATTGAAGTTTTTTAAATTATAAAAGCACAGCTTTGTTTAAATAAAAAATAAAAGGACTAAATTGAAAATTTAAAAATATTAAAAAAACTATAAGTGTATTTAAGCCAATTTTAAAATAATTAAACCAAGCATAGTCAATAACCCATAATGGAAAACACAATAACACAATATTCTAGCCAAACAAAACAAAGAGGAAGAAATTAAATATTGTAGTCTATAATAATGTTCAATTATGACTATTTACTTTCTTATATGATATTATTGTAATTAAGGTACTATTTTGAAATGGTTTAAGAATATTATGAGTAGGTTTTTCAATTAGGCCGATCTAACCCCGAGTTGAGGATTTTAGGATTAGGGCCGGAAACTCCATTTACATGCATACCTCGAAAATTCTAGCCTAGTCCTTTCTGGTTATATATGGGCTAGCTCTAATAGCCGAAAGGTTGGGCTACTTAGACAAACCAGCTTATGTTACCATTGGGAGGAGCTCATACAAAAATATTTCTTATAAAACTTAGAAAATTTTCTTTTAGTCAATTAATATATAATGTGATGATATAAGAGATATGAGATAAATATTAATGATTGGCTAAAAAAACATTTGTGAGTTTTGTGAGAAGGACATTCCTCCACTATTAGTCCTTTTTTTTTTAGCTTTATAACCAAGTTAAAAATCTTTTTTAAAAATAAGATATTATTTTACCAACTCAGGCCTATAATTTTAACATGATTGACAGGGTTGGCTTAGAGTTTAACTTGTTTTGACATCTCTACTCATGAGATACTATTTTAAAATATGATATTTTTAAAAATTTAAATAAAATTATCCAAAACGAAGCACAATATTCTACTTTCATGCTCCTAGAGTTTATTATTATTATTTACATCTTCTCAGAAGAAAAGACATTTAAAGTTAACACAATAAAAGGAATTCTGATCTTCAGTATCAAACCACATAGCTGATCAAGCCATTGTTTGGAGAATTATTTTACTTTTTTTTCACTTGAGCGTTTGACCCAAGACCAAACATGACAACTAGTTGGAACGAAAACCCAGCTATGTCAGCAACTAATTAACAAAGAAATTATCTAGATATGTTTGGATTGAGGAGAATAAAAAAAAAAAAAAAGGAAAAGGAAAAGGAAAATTTAGATCTTTCCCTTACTTGGAAGTTTTGGGAGGAGAATGGAGGATCTTTCATTAACTTTACAAAATCCTCCAAAGTCCTCTCTTCTTTATATTTTAGTTCCCCTAATTTAGAAGATTTTAGAAGAGAAATCAATAATTAATTATTTCATTATTCATTCGTTTAAAATTTGTAATATAAGTAAACTAATTTATTATATTTAATTATTTTTATGAAAAGTAAATTATAAAAATATATCAATTAATCTTTTTTAATTTTTGTGTTTATTCTTTTGTTAATTTTAAACATCCAAACAAAAAAAGGGTAATCCTCATTTAACTATCCATTTGGCCCAATTCTTTCTCAATTTTTTTTTTGTTGGTTTCTTTCTCTTTCCTTCGCGGCCAACTCCTAAATATACCTAAAGATTCTGGGTTGCCAAATTCTCCAAAAATTCTGCAAAATTTTCTTTTAATTTGG
>JASKGM010063114.1:7005-17457 GCA_034509205.1 Ceratonia siliqua
TATTAATTCAAATAACACTCTTCTTATCATTAATTACTAATTGGTTTTAATTTCAAAAATTTAAACCGTCACTCTTGTCTGATAATGTTGGATGTTAGTTTGATTATACCCTTAATTTGACATTATAATGATTTAACTTAAAAAAATAACTATAATTGCAAATTGTGTTAAACTGATAATGATGGATGTTAGTTAAAAAAAACCATAAATATAATACAGATATCTTATGAGTACAAGGGTAATTTTGGTATAGGGTAGTTAAAATTAATTTACATTTAATGCAGAAGTAATTAGTATATAATATTATTGTATATTTAATTTAATTTATAAACTAAATGCAATCATTACTACCTTAATTGCATTTTTAAGAATTTAATTACATCTTAATTAGTTCATTATCCAATTAAAAGCGTTAATTTGTTTTTAAGTACTTTGATTTTGACTTTTACACAAACTTTTTAGTGCAAATTCTACCCACACTTTCGTATCATTATTTCTGAATTTAAAGACAAGTATATGATATTCTAAACTTTCAATGTCGTTATTGTGACTAGAACTCTATGTTTAAAAGGCTAAATTTGTAAGCTTATATTATCTTTTCTAAAAAAAACAAAACCATTATTTTGGCCAAAAGAAAGATTTGTGTGAAGAATAATTTGAATGATGTTTCTCTAAAAAAAGATCAAATCAAATTTTGGTATTTCTGTCAAAGTCCAACAACAATTATAATAATTTGTGAAATTCTTATTTTTTTAATAATTAGAAAACAAACATTCATAATATTTTAGTTTAACTAACATAGTTGCATCAGTTTGTACATAGTAGCTGGATTTGAATAAAATGTAATGAATGTATCACAAATTTCCATTACAATAATAAATTTTTTACATAATCACGGGTAGGAACCCACTTAGATGTTGTTAGTATACAACTCTATTTTGACAAGAAAGGAATGAAACACAGCAACCATAATAACATCACAGAATGGAAAGGATTGCATTAGCACCGCACAATCGCTATTCCATCCTGCAAAATGGGACTTCACCTTATATCTACAATCTACACTAAAGAGTATGGTCTTTTTGGCATTCATGTACAATTACAAGTGACAGTGATTTGTCTCTTCCTTTGGTTACCTATTTTCCTAACATTCCTCAGCTTCCACAACCTTCCAACTTTTGCTTCAATTCCTGCACTTCTTATCCTCAAACATACCAGCCAAAAGCTTCTCAAAAATTTCCAGAAACAAACCCCATTCACCTAGGTTCATGTCTCCGAATGAAATGCCCCCAATTTCACAATTATGGTTGCATGAAGAGCGACCCTCCATGTAGCAGCCACACTTGTCGTTGCTATTACTATTGTCTTTGATTTTTCCTGTATCAAAATTTTCATTTTGATTATGATTTTCCTTGTTTAATGGAGGCGATCCATTCAATGATCCTGCAAATGGAAAATTGTGCATTTTCAATAGCTGAGATACTCCATGATGGATCTGTAAAAGTTGAGGAAGATCCGAACCCTTATTCAATCCATCTTGAGTTTCATTGTTAAATTGAAACATATTAGACTCTTCTTCAGTTTCTTTGCTTTTCTCGTTGTTAGAAGCATGAGGAATGCTAGCCTTGACTTGCCAACAAATATTTTCCAGTTCACTGGGTGTTTCTTCTCCGCCACAGAATTCTCTACTCATCATTAGACCTATATCAGCAAGACAAATGCCAGCAACAGCAGCTTGCTTCAAAAAAATGGTGCAAACAACAAGAACCCGAATAGAGGACTCCCTCAACTGAGGAAGCTCAGTTCTTAGAACCTCTGCATCTTTAAACGGGTCAAGTTTGGATATGTACTCAAGTTCGGACTCAGAGAAAGGAATGGAGGCTTGTGGCCAATGCAGCCACTCAAAATATGGATCATCCAACCACTCAGGTAGGCAAAGCCCGTGGTCAATGGGAACAAGCTCAGCAACTCCAGAAGCATGACTATGGTGATCATTTTTCTTTACAAGCATATTTCCTGCATGTCTGTCAAGATTTAAGAGTCTAATGTCTAAAATTCCAATCTTGTGAACAGAAGCAACTGAGAAGAAAGAAGGACCCAACTGTCCTGCGTCAAAATCATGATCAACAAAGCGTTGGAGTGAAGCAATTTTACAAGGTATAGATGGAACTGTGGCTGCATCATTAACAAAGAAGCCTTCCTGACAGAATTTTACTAAAGCAGTAGGAGGCACACCAGCGAAGCCTCCATGGTCAAGGGAACAAGCAGCTAATTCACGTATTCCAGCTTCACCTATCCGAATTGAGCGTTTCAACCCAGGTTGGCCTAGCAATCGACCCCTCAAGCCTTTTGGGTTATTAAGGGCTAAAGGTTCTTCATCAGCTGGCTTTGCCACGGCTATATCTTTACCATTTTGGCTATGGAAAACATAGGCGCCACCTAACCCCTTTGACAATGGTATAGGATGAGCACCAGAAGCCATAGCTATGGCAACCTCCACGACTAGAGCATGTACTGGGGCTCCACTTCCACAAACTATCTCAATCTTTGGATGAGAAGTAAGATCTTCCTCCGCTGAAGTGGTTAGGGGTAGGCATGGAGTGGAGAAACTACGGTGAATATTATCGGCTTCAAATGCTTGTTTGAAGGAGTGGGTAAGACTAGTTTGGCCAAGTTCCAGAGTGTTGTGATCAAGGTGATAGGACTGGAGTTTGCATCTATGGGATCGGCTAAACGGCTTGAATCCATGATGTTGGTCAATGGCTACAGCCATTTTGAACAATCTCATCCAGATGAGAATGGCAGCAGGGCATTCCAAGGGCGGTTCTTCTCAAAATCCCCTGAAAATTACTTTTCTAAAGGCGATGACATCTGCAACTTCAAAACAAGAACAAATTTAAAGCCTGTTTCCTGGGTATGCTGCATATCTCAAAACAATTTGTATAATCTGGGATTTTTCAGACACAGTAATTTTAACTAAATACATATTGATACTAAGGCTATCTTTGCTATAGCAGCCTAACTGATCAATCGTGACTATAAAAGTCATTACGTTCAAAGAAACTGACAAGCCAGATGGAAATTCTGATGTGATCTATATCTGTATGATTTCCATTGATTTTATTTGAACACTGGTCCCTATATGTCCACCAAATAAAAAATCGAAGCTTTCATTGAAAATCTGCTCGAAGAATTATCCTTGAAAATATGTAATACCTTATGTGTAATTACTAACAAAACATTTATAATAAAATGTAATAGTTTGATGTTCATTCGACGACGTAAAACCATTAGAATATTTCTCCCTTTGTATCATACAACTACATATGAATACCAACTGATAAATTAGTCAAATGCAACCAAATTCTTACTGAGGATTTGCTTAAAGGGGGGTAATTTCAAATGCTGGACTCATCGCTTAAACTTTGGATACCAAACAGAAACGCAGGCTAACTTCTTCACATTTTTCTTGAATCCCTCATAACCTGCAGGATTTTTCAAGCAGAAAAATTAGACCTGATGAGATTTCAAAGAAATGTGAACGATTCATCATATATTGGTGGAATAAAATACAAAAAGGGGAAAAGAAAAACTAAGAAGTGAGAACATAGCAACCCTGTAAACAAGGAAAACACACTTATAGACACCCTGCTCTGAGCATAAACTAACAAAAATCATATCATTATCACGAGATCTGGGAGGCTTTCATTGATTAATTAATCGCAGAGAACAAAATTTGATGTGCATGACAATGCCTCCAGTTTAAATGCGAAGAAACAAGGAAAAGGAAAAACTAGAAAACAAATTGTAATTGCTCATCAATTCTGGCCTTTATTCCTCGTGAAAAACCATTACTTATTACATTCCCGAGTACCCCAAAATAAAATTTCATTCCTTTTTGGCACATTTTGTGAACTAGAAGCAAAGAAAACAAAATGAAAGGAAAAGCGAGAGAGAAAGAGACATACCCTGAACACTGTTAAGGCATTCAGGGATTCGATCGAGAAGCAAAGGGAGCGCGAGAGAATCAATCCGTGACCGGAGTATTAGAAAATAAAACTCCACTCCCACTCCCACTCCCAACGTTAATATTCCCCGCCCGTGAACACAGACCCTTTTCCACCCTTCTCCTCTTATGTCTCTTTCTTCCTTGGCCTCACCCCAACCCCCATAACTATTTTTGGTACCCCCATTTTACCATTTTCCGACATAAGCGGTTTTTCTATCACGTAACCGGTATTTCGTGAGGCCTGCGACAAGGAGAAGATGAGATTACGCGGCGAAGTTGGCCCCGTTTTTAGCTGTCTGGGACACGGTGGTGAATAAAACATGCGGTGCCCCAGGAAGCCGTTCTATTTGAGCGGGGTGGTTATTGGTGAACGTGTAATTACTAATTACTTGTAATATTTAAATAGATACCATAACCATAATGACATGAAGTAGTACTACTAGTAGGGCTGTGTAAAATAACACTTCAAAATTCAGTCGGAGAAAAGCTAAAAAACAAACATATTTTATAAACAACTGAAATTACTAGTGAGCCAAATAATGAAATCCTGCACTCAACTTGTTTAGTAAATGTATTTTCAATTAATACTCAAATTTGATTCTGATGAGGCATGGGCCCCAGCATCTACGCTATTGTGGATTTGTCCACCGCGGGCGGCTCTCCAGGAATCGAACCCTTACCACTTTAGTAGTGGGTGACCCTGGTACCACTGGGGCGAGTGCAAAGAAGGCAGGAGTTTCGGAACTTATCAGTCAAAGAGCTGTGGGAGATGTGGAAAATGAGGGGTCGCTCAAGCACTGCTCCTGTTCTCAGGAGTTTCGCCAGAGGAAGTTGATATCGCGAAGCATTGGGACTATGCACCTTAATTTATAGGTTAGGAAATGAGCGTAGGAAATCGAACGGTTGATGATCATCCCAAACCCTAGGGCATCGTGCCAGTCATTAAGACGCGTACACTACACGCTGACATCACAGGTGAATAAATGCCAAATTAGTCAGGCCTGTCCATCACACCCGAGCGATGCAGTCTTCCCAGGCCCGGGAGATTGACCACTCGCTACCCGCTCCTTTTTAGGGGGGGCAAGTGTAGAGGTCCGTTAGGCCCACAGCCCGTAGGGATCTCCGGATCCGACCCGGCCACGTGTCGTCTACAACTCATGTCCCTTGGCCCTATAAATAGTCCGCTAACACATCAGGGGAAGGGGTTGGAAAAACAGAGACAAGACTTAGAAGAGTTCAACACAGAACCACCCGGCCCTACCTTCTCTTGACTAGCCAGTAGACACACCCGACCCGAAGGACAACCCAGAAATCGATCTCACCCGAACTCAGACAACAACAGATTCATTATTTTATATACAAAGAAAGAAAAGTCTTAGGAACCATTCGGATCTTTTTATAAAATTTTTTTTATAAAATAAAAAATTAATTTAAAAAAATAAAATATTTTTTTAAAATAAATATTATTTTATGTTCAAATATAATAATTAAAAAAAACTTCATTTCTTTTTCTGTCATTCTCTTTTATTAAAAAAGTTAAAAAATTTACCTTTTCCTTAAAGTTATAAAACTTTTTTATTTCAACTCCTTCTTTTAAAAAAAAAAATACAAACTGGTCAAATTTTATCAAAATACATATATTTTTTAAAATACCTTCTCTTCTAAAAAAAAGAGAACGAGACCTTAAATATCTTGCTAATAACTTGACTCAAACTATAATCTTATGAAGCGGCTATAAAATCTGTTCGAGAGAAGATGGAAAAGTAAACGAAATAAATTCAATAAACATAAGGAATTAAGCTAAGCTAAATTAAAACATAAAAGTACTATTATACATGGTTAGTCAGATAAAACTTATTTAGTTCACATTTATAATTACGAGGCCACATTAAGAAAAGTAAATAATAAATACAATCATTACAATGCTGGAAACATTCATTAATATTATGCATAGACATACTTGTAAAATTATTATTATTTTGTTGAAAGTCTTGGAAAGAGAAGGAAGTGCAAGTGCGCTGCCATCGTATGGATGGATCCTTGTTGTACATGCTAGTATGAAGGCTCAGCATCAGCGGACAGCCAACGCATCCTTTCGTGGAATTCCATTTGACACAGAAGGGAGAGCAATCTTGTCCCCAACATTGCCAAACTGCTGCTTCTCAGATGTTGCTGCTGCTGACACTAGGCTCACTTCCCCTTCTGAGTCTTCCAGAGGAAGTGATCTTCCACTCTCACGTACAAGATTTTTTATGATGCTTTTTAGCTCATTATCCTTCATCAAAGACTCCAGAGTCACATGTACACCTGACAACAGTCCAATGTACAAAAAACTCAGCCTCGTGTCATAGTTTGTTCAAAGTAATTGTCATACAAAGAGTTCGCTTTAAGACATACGATATCTCCAATAGTGCTTCGGATTTGTTGGGTCGTTGATTGTCTCATCTGTTGCAGGGCGTGTTGTATACTCTTCTTTTAATGCTAGCAAGTCCTGTCCACCAGATAAACAGGACTTATATGCAGATATTACTACCATGGAGGGAGAAGTCCTAAGAAGTAAGGACTGTCATGTGAAATCAACAATAATCCACCAACCAAGTTCTTTTATTTTTAAATTATTCTCACCAACATGTCTGTCAGAAATCAGTATACCTGAAGAGGGAAGATCGCCCACATTGATGGGGCTTCAACATGTTGCCTTATAATATAATTTGCAACATCTGGAACACATCGATCAGGAGGTAACATGTCAGACTCCACCACAGTCTTAAAAAATCGTAGTCTTCTTTCTTCATCTTCCTCCCACCAAGCTCGCAAGGTGGAACAGTCATGGCACGATGGGGCACACACCTGCATGACAGCAATTCATCTAATCAAAATGACTTTTTACAACAGCCCTCTGACTTCTAAACTGCTTCCTGGTACGAAAATGCTAGTTGCCCTATTATCTCCCACGATCATCCTTCACAACTCTTTCAGATTATCCCATTTTGCTAGTTTACTTAGAAAAAGATGGAAGGTAAATAGTAAAATTTGTTAGTAACTGCTTGATACCCACTCCTCACTAAATATATTAAATAAATATTTTTTTACTACATGTTAATCTTACTAGTAACTTTTGTAAACCCAGGTGGTAAGTAAATGACCTAAAACTAGTTAGTAACATGGAAGGAGTAGTGAGGGAAGATTATGAGAGAACAATAGTGCAACTAGTATAGCTCTTCTTATAAAGCTGAACTCGGATTTAGCAGAATATGAAGAAGGATCCCTAATTGTCCAATCACATGTCACTGAACCAGGTAACTAAAAGTACCACCCAAAACCAGTAAATTTTCATTCTGTACTGCATAAAATCAAGAGACTGCACTATGATGTTAGGAATTTTTTTCCATCCATCTGCTTAGGTATTAACTACGTAATTCCAACCTTGCTAATGAAAAAGATAAGTAGTTTTTCTTTTATTTTTTGAGTGACACTTGCTGATATAACAGCACATTTGAATTTTAACAGCAACCAAAACCATTATAAAGATGGTAGATTGCAATTATAAAAAAAAATGCATCCCAAAAGATAATTTAAAATGTGGCATAGATATAACAACCGGATTTAAGATTTGGGTGATGGTTTCTAATTTAGACAACAACTAGATTTGTTTTTGGAGGATTTATCCTCCATTAGATGGTTTTATTTTTCATAGGGAACCATTAAGTATAAATAGAAAAGTTAACCATGTTTTGTTTTCTCTAGTACAACCATACGCACTAAAATGTTACAAGTAATTTGACATAAAAATCTTACTGTCATGTAGCTGTATTGAGAAGGAATACCAAATTCTACATCAGGTTCACTGGGCATGCGTTGAATGCGCAACCCAATTAATCCTAGTTCTTGCATAACCTACATAAACAAAATTTTGAAAACAAATCTTTTTAATATCCTTAGAATAAGTGAAATTGTGTGTATGTTGTGTCTGTGAGTCTGTGACAGAGATACATTAATGAATAAAGTTTATCAGGAAAGACATAGTGGACATACAGGATGAACGCAAGAAGGAATAAGGCCCAGATCTTCCCCACAAGCTAGCATGTCTGACGAGTTCAGAAGAATGGGCAGGGTCTTCAAAGCATTTTGCCTCCAGAGATTCTCTTGCCGATGAAAGTAGTAGTCATAGTATAATCTTTTTAGAACATTCTTGCTGTTTCACATGATGAGTAGGAAGAGATCTTGTGAGGTAAAACCTCAAGGAAGTGAAAATGTGAAAAGAATTTAATTTTGCACCAGATACAAAATAACTAAGCTGCAGTAAAATATATTATATATAAAGATAACTTTCTAAATTTGAGATAATACCTATGATCATCCAAATCCTTAAAACTTGAAGTATCTTCAAGGTTGAAGCGAGGATAGAATTTTCTTGGATCCTCAGCATCTTGGATTAGAACTATATTCTTCAAGACAATTAAACCAAACATAATGTACGACTTGTGAAACCAACAGGATACATGTGATTTGTCAAGATGCAGAAAAAGATTCAAAATATTAAACAATTTATGCCAAAAATTAGATAGAATAATTTTCAGTGTAAATATCAAGGTCTGGCAGCGCCCAGGGGGGGAGTGAGAAGAAGAAGGAGAAGAAGAAAAAGAAGGAAGCAAATTTTGAAAGTACTACCTGTAGTAGATCGAAGAGATTGTGTCGGATTTTGTCTTCACTCTCCAATAAGGACCTTTCTGCAAATGAATTTAGCTTGGCAGCAATTTTCTTCTCCGTGTTGCAATCCTCCTTGAACTAAAAATCATATATGAAAAGTAACAATTTTTCTGAGCAAGGCACTTCAAGACTCAACAGAATATTAATGATGCTAAGGCAAAAAATGATGCAGAATGAATTTAATCTCAGAAAGGTCAGATTTAGAATCAGCCAATATAAGAGGAAATTCTACTTTTTCACACCATACATGATTGAATCTCTAATCCTCTTTCAGTAGTAAATCTAGTAGTTATTTACGGTAATATTAAGGCTAGTCATTAAAACCACCTATACTGCCTGAATTAGTTGAAATTATTCAAAAACCCCCAGTCTAAGTACACCATTTCATGAATGGAAATGCCCAGTATTTATATTGAGTTTCTATTCACACAAACCCAGTTTCTATTGATGGAAATGGTATACATACACAGGGTGTACTAAGTAATTTCTCCCATGTCAGGCATTACACAGTAGGTCCTTCATGACTTGAGGAAATTTTTTCCCATTTCACTGAATCTAGATTTCTAAAGTTTAGTTCTCATCACTTAATTATATCATTGAACGACACCTCAAATATCACGAATGGTAACAGGGGAAACTTAGTCAACCCAACACAACTTTACTATTTGCATTCATCTTCACGACAGTGTCTTGCGAGACACATAGTCATGTAAATTCTTCTCTCTTGTTCTAAAAACTTCAAAAAAAATTTGATAAAAGAAATTTTATTAGAGAGAAAAGAAAGTACAACTTGTTGAAGGATAAGATTTTGCAAGACACATAGTCATGCACATTTTTCTCTCATGTTCTAAAAGCTTCCAATTTTGGACAAGCCAGTATAGAACATATCAAGGTAACTAGAATTAGGGACCATCAAGGCACTTGGAATGGAAGTGAAACTAAGTATACCCCTTGTAAGATTGTCGTGTAGCAGGAACAGGCTCCTTCCGGTCAGCTAGATACGTGATACGACGTTCCCAATTATGAAACACCTTACAAGATCATGCACACTATATATGCATGTGTTTTTTTGGTATGTTATGTCATGAAAATGGCCTTAGTTACATTAAATACAGGGCCATGAGTTACTAGTTTCAATTTTTGAAAAAATGCAGGGCTTGGCAGGGGTTTCCCTATGATATTTTCAATTTTTATTCCATTTCCTTTTCAATCTCAACCCAGTAAAGAAACAAATTCAAGATTGATTTTAATCAACAAATTGAAATTCAACAGTTGAAAAATTTAGTAAATTCCCATTTTTTGGTTCAATAAGATAAAATGATGAAATAACCATAAACCAACTATACTGCCTGATACGTGATACGACGTTCCCAATTATGAAACACCTTACAAGATCATTAGCAACACCTAAAAGTTACACCAACTTACCACTGACTTCCAAAAGGATATCACTGATGTTAAAATAGGTAAGACCGGTGTTGGTAATTGGGGTGCAAAGCACCATTACCCTTAAAACAAAAGGAAGGAAATACTTAGACTTTGACACCTATTTTCTAACTTGAGGATATTATCTTCTGCACTCAGCAGCAGCTGCAGTTATTTCAGAATCTAGCCAGCTCTCTCTCTGTCTCTTTGTCTCTCATTAACCCAACACAGACAGCAAAACACAAAAATAAAACACACAAAAATGACATCGAAAAAAAAACAGCAAAACAATGATAAAAAAAAAAACA
>JASKGM010063125.1:2525-17451 GCA_034509205.1 Ceratonia siliqua
TATAATTATATATAAATATTATTATATATATTTATTTATAATTATATTTATTATATATTTATATATTTATATATTTAATTAATTATATATATACAGTTCGGTTAACTGCGATTTTAAAAAAATCAAACCGTTAAACGAACAATGTATGATTTGGTTATGATACTATTTAACCGAACCGAACCATCTAATATTTGGTTTGGTTAATTTTTTGTTCGGTTTGACAATTAAACCTAATCAATTACACACTCTTAATTAATATATAATATTTTTACGAGACTGTTTCTTATTAGTTTTAAATTATCGGTCTTAATTATATAAATTATTTATCTAAAAAGTTTTGCAGACACTTATTAGACAGACGCCTAGCACTTGACACGTACGAATGGGAGAATTTAACGAACTAAGGGTTTCGATAGACATGGATAGTGGAATACGTAGCGTTGACTTTGATGTATGAGTGGATTATGGCTCTAGTCTTTAGTATCTATCAAATCGTTTAACTTGACTGGGCATGGTTTGAAGACTGAAACTGAAATTGAATGAATCAAATGCAATTATATATACATATATATATACACGGACAAACTGTTCAAAACCGAGTTATGTTATAACTGTGTTATATTGTAACAAATTTGGGTTTGGGATATGTGCATGTATATAGACCTCACAGTAAAATGTACAAATTATGTTTCCTTATTTTTCAAACATTATGGTATATATGGTTTTCAACAACGACCAAGGAGATTTCTTCTTTTCTTTTAATTTTACTTTCTCCTCCATGCGTTCCACAAAAAAACTATTACACGTATAAAACATTCAAATGATCTCATGCTCTGAATCTTGTTGATTTTCAACATAGCGTGTTGGCTGGTATAGTATTCCATATGTTTGATCATCCCAATGGCAGCTCTTTCAATTCTGACTTGTAGGTCCGAGTCAGAGACACCTGATGAAGGGATGAGTAAGATGGATCGATAGGCGTAGGAATTCAATTCAAGGCTCGTTGTCCTTCCAGTTATTGGGAACATACATGGAAAAAATTACAATTAATTAAAGGAGTAGCTAGCTGGCTAGAGAAATTAATTTGAGATGAATGAATAAGCATGCATGTGTTGAACTTTTCTTTTCTTTCTTGTTTATTTTTGGTTGAAACGTGCAGATCCTTTATAAAATAAAAGAGTCTGAGCATTAATTATAATTTTACGAAGAGTCTGAGTCATGACTTTACACACATTTGTTAGTGAATCCTTATTGAGGTTAGCAGCTTATATTTGAAGTTTGATGTTACTTTATACAGTACTGATAATACTTGTTCAAACTAACAAAGTAATTCCATTGTATAATTAACAGGATTTATAACTTTCAAATTTGCAAGAATTATTCAACATAAAAGATTGAATTCCCTAATCCCTAACTTGTGTTTAGAAATATCGAAAAGCTTGAGATGCATGCAGTCTTTAAAGTCTTGAAGAAATTTTTGAGCATATCTCTTGACAGCTAGCTTCTATCAATTATCATCCAACACTTGTATATCTAATTAACTGATCTCCATTATGTGAAATATGCAAGTAATACGATTAGAATTGTTTTAGAAGCTATGAAATCAAAGTCTCAGTTTTCACTAGTGACTGCATTTTTTTTAATATGCTGCTTGCAAGAAGGGCTAAATATAGAAGAATTTTTTTTTCCTTTTTTCTTTAAATTTTTTATGGGTTTGTTTTCGTTGCGACGTTTAAATTAAGGTTTTACCAAGAATATTTTCAAAATATGACTGAGCTACAGCGTTTAGAATATATGGAATATGGAATTAGAATATAGGAAAGACACGTAAATAGAACAGGAAAACTGGTCATAAATTCAAAAGGTAAGGAAGTAAGCAAATGAAAGAGTATTTTATTATTTTTAAACCCTAAACCCACCATATAGCAAGCAAATTAACTTCAAAGAAAAAACCATGCTATTTCCCCAAGTCTTGCATGACAGATTATATTTTTATTAACAGAATAATTATAATAAAAAATACCGTTATGCTTTTTAATAACAACTAATATATTATAATCTTAGTATTAGTAAAATTTCTGAATATCAAAATAATAATAAATTTATTATTTTTAATATTTTTAATTATATAAAAAGTACTTACAAATAAATTTTTAATTAAGTATTATTTATTTTACTAGGATTTAATTAAAATTTAATTGTTCATGGGAGTCGAGTCAGAGTACAGAGAAAGCAATACACTTGTGTAAGGCAGCTGCTAATTTGTGGAAAGAAAAATAACAAGCCTATGAGTCTCGTTTAGACGTTTGGATCAAAAGGTGTCACATTTCGACCTAACTCAGTTGCAACGTTCATAAAACTCAAACAAGTAAAGTGAGCCCTAAACTATTGGTTTATGTGTGTAATTTATTCTTAATTATTCAACCTTTTTTATACCATCAGACATATAAGACATATTGCATTCATGGATCTTGCTTGTCTTTATGAGGAATTATAACAGAATTGAAGTTGAAATAAGATATTTTCAAAGGCCTCTTGTTTTAATTTCCACCAGCTTACCAAAAAGGGGGTATTCAAGCTAAGCAGATGGAAAAAAAGTAAATCATACAGCAAAGATCAGACTTCAGATCTAATAAATCGAACTAAACAATTTGCCACATTATTGTTTTAGAGAATTACAGCTTCTGTTAAATTATATATGACTTATACGAAATATATGAATAAAATAGAGAAAGAAAGATTGCATGGGAACCCATTTACACTTGCTATCTATATATGGTTGTTCCCAGAAAGAAAAAATTAAGAAAAAGAAAATAAAATCTTCCCAACATGAACAGGAATATCGTAATTAATTAGTTTGTGGTTTATATATTGGTCGGCAGCCTGGTAATTAGTAGTGAAAGCAGGCATGCCCATGCATCGTCCATTTACGTATGAATTGTATTGGGACTTGGTGGCGTGACAGGGCCTTTTGGGAGCAACTGCAAAAGAAGCCCATATTCCCTCGACCAACGATCATCTTGTAATGGCCTCGTTGCTCCAAATCCAGGACCAGCAACAAGTATAGCCAAGATTATCACAGCAACTGTGAATAGCATCTTCCTGCAAGAGAAGGCCATGAATATATTGATCTCTCTCTCTCTCTCTCTTTGTAACTAAAGGAAACAAATCAAAATGGTTTTCGTATTGCAAGGTTTTGGAAAGAGTTTGATAGAATATTGATGAGCTTGCTGTGATGTCTGGTGGAAGGAGGCCACAGATATATATAGGCATCGGGCTTCACTTCTCTTTGCTTCGTTAATGGGGCTATGAATTGACCGGCACCTTTTGCTGCTTTTTAAAATAATAAAATCCTTTAGCTTGACCAAGAATATTGATTTGAAGGTTGAAAACGAAACCAGTTTAATTGAACTAATCAAATATACGCGCAGACAGTGTTTGAAAACGACTACCATTAGTACTAAATAAGTATTTTCATATTTTGCATAAAAATAGAGACCATATTTATGATGTGTATATGTTCCGTATTAATTTAGTTATGATCCTAATTAATTAACCAAAAATAAAAACTATTGTAAGCGCTGGGTAATACAATTTGAAGTGTAATTAATCCTGTCAATTTTGAACATGGATAGATCATAATATTTAATGTTTGTGCTCAATGGGCTCATTCATTTCTGACTTGCAGGTCTGAGAGGGGGCACCTGATGCGTCAGATAGATAGGTTTGTCTCTTAGGAATTGAATGGCGTTGGGGTCATTACAAATTAACATGCACGGTCCATGAAAACTAATTAAGACACTTGAAGACGGTGTCACCTATATATGGAAATCAATCTGGACTGACAAGAGATGCCAACTTATTTACCAACTATTCCTGCATCTTGGACGCTTGAGTTAACTCCAGTTGTGCTTTCGATTCTTAATTAGTATAGAAGTTGGATTATTGTATTTAATTAAAACTCAAGTGCTTGTTTTTGTAGCTTGTGTCAAAGTTCATACTTCATGGGCAAATCAGGGGAATTCAAAGGGTTTGATTGGATCAAAAGAAGCAGAGGAAAGAGTAAGTAAGCGTATCACGGAGTCTTACAGTTACATGACCAATTAAACTCTGGCGTAAGTGTTGGTCCAAAGGTCTCAGAAAACAATACAAAGAAAAGCAACAGTCATGATAAACGCTGAAGCAAATTATATAAACCATGAGTCCAAGACTCCCAGTCCCGGATTTCATTAACTTTCAAATTTGTCTATATTATGACTATATATTCAAAATGAAATATTTCTATTCCTATATTTGAAATTGGTACCAAGTCTTTTTGGAAAACTGAAGGAGAAGGACAATATATTGTCAAACACTAAAACATATTAAATGAACACACACTTATCAAGGTGATTTGCTTTTCCTTTTTGTACTTTTTATACTACAAAGGATTGATAATCCTTGTATTGTTATATATGTGATGTAAATTAGGTATAATTAGTTGATAACAAAGAATTCGTTTTTATTTGTCAACAACCCATCATTGACGTACGTTTCAGGGTGCCCATAAATCAAGATGTTTGCTGAGTTTGACTCAAAATATTTGCACTAAATAAAAAGAACTTGGGCTTTTTCTTTCTTCTTTTAATGAAATAAATTCTATACCAAGTGTCACATGAATGGATTATGGGCCAACGAATATGAACACAAAGTTGATAGGTCAACCGATATTTGTTGGGCTACCACTTTCCCCTGAGACCCACAAGGATCAAACATTCAAAAAGCACGTTACACAACTTTGATCAAACAACTTTCCTCTCTGACTCACTCCTTCACCCTTTATTTGTGTATTGATTGTAGGATCAAGAAGAGAAATTCCCTCGTGAGGGCCATGTTACGTGCTTCTTTGCTCTTTCACGTTGCCTTTCGCTTTTCTTCCTCTTTCCTCTCTTAAACAATAAGACACAAAACTCATAGAAGGGGTTAAATAATCGATTCAATTTAATAAAGTTATTAGGAGAATATTTTTATAAGAACGACAAAAATTAAACACCTGATCATTTAATTATAAAAATTTTAATATCATGTTAATAATTATTTCAACAAAAAAAATTTAATTGTTTAAAAAAAATACATAAATAATTTTATTATAATCTCTAATACTTCTTATATAAAAGAAAACTTCCATGTGTTAAAAACTAGTGAATTTTTGAAAAAACAAGAATTTAGTAATGCTCCCTTATGCATCCTCGATAATATTTAAACTTATTTAACTTCAAACTACCAGACGAATGAACATGAGAACATAATATTATAACTCCAAATAAATTATGACGTATTTTCATTAGTTTATACTTTATAGACAAAACGCAAGTGGGGTGAAATCTTTATTATTATAAAACTGAAACTGGAATAGGCATCGTGATTCACAATTACACCTAATATTTATAATTGATTGAGTCGGGTGCACGCCTTAATTTTGTCCATTTTCAAAAAAATAAAAACAAAATTATATAAAATAATACCTACAAAAACCAAATGCACAATTAGGTCTACTTATAATATACCAACATCCAAAATGTCTTACCGAAGCCAACAAATTCATATTATGCATAAGTTTTTCTTTAAATGGACAGATAATCTATGACTAACCACTCACTCCGTGACAGTTCAAATGGAGTCCCTTCCAGCCCCATATCTTGAACTTAGATTACAATTAACATATTGAGCTAAATATACTGTATATCATGTCAGACAACAACACAATCATACAATATTTTTACCATTGTTTGCAAGGAGATGCTCCATGTAAATATAATTAATTTCATAGTCAATCTTTTAATAGGGAGGCTTCAAGCTTCTCCTTCAACTGTACAGCAGCGCCCTCACCGCCTTGAGTTTTTATGGAGAATGTATGAATGACCTTATCATCCGCAGTTGAAACGCTGGACTCTTGAGCCACAATTTGATTTTCCCTGAACGTGTTGACAACTCCAGAAACAGGATGGGTATCCAATGGGCAGCTCACTCTCACAACTGCGTCATCTTGTCTAGGCTGAAAATCAATATCTGGCAATGGCCACTGCTTGTCCTTATTGTTTATCATGTCCTTTTCAGCTTCCAACACCTTGATCTTCATCTGCAGATCAGTGATATAAGTAATGGCATCACCAAGCAGAGATGCCTTGTCCATTTTAGATATATTTGGAACAACAGCTCTTAAAGCATAAAACCTCTGGTTAAGCTTCTCACGTCTCTGTCTCTCTGCTTCAACATGATTCAGTGGTTCCTCTCTACCATTGGCAGGCTTTCTCCCTCTTTTTCTGGGCTTCCGCTCGTCTGGAAGAGGTGACAAGTCTTCATTACCTAGATCCAGACACGATACCCTTGATTGAGCATTAAAATTCCCACCCATCATTTGATTTAATTGTGGGAACAATTTTGCTTCACTACTGTCGCCGATACTCCCATTGGAAGGATTTCCATAAACATGGTTAGTCGCGAGTGCTTGTACTTCATAAGAGTCTGAAGTGAAAGCAGAATCATCTTCCACCTTGGGCGAGAAACTAATAGTTATGGACTGAGATTTTGTATCCCCAAGACTTAATTCACGCCCAAAAATCTTGGGAAATACCTTTGGCTGTCCAGAATTAGATTCCCCAAATGTGGTTTTGACCATCTCCAAAATACTCTGCTCTTTAGGCATCATTTCAATGAAACCAAGCTCGACAACCCCAGCTTTCAGAGGTACAAAAACAACTGTTTGAAAACCAGCCAACTTTCCCAGAAATGATCTTGAGTCATATTGATTCAAACAACTAGCAGGGTCAGAAGCCCAAATTGATTTACCAGACTTGAATGAACTGCCAGGGCCAGATGGCGAATCAAAACCAAATATATAATACATTGAAGTTAAGTAAAACATATGCACATCTGAGACCCTATTTAACTTCGCATAATCAGCCTGTTTTGATCCACCAAAGCAGGCATGAAGGTTTTGGAGCACGCGTCTTTTCACTTCCTCCTCCTTGCCAACTCCACTCGGATCTCCCTCGCCACCGAAATTACCCCCTCCGGCTCCACCCCCTTTGGGATCCCGGCAGTGCCCATCACCCCAAATCAATGCGGAGCCACCAGATTTCAAGCCAACAACCTGCCAAAAGACGGCGTAATTCCACTTGGACATTTCAACAAGCTGGCACAACTGCTGCTGAAGACCCAAGTCACCACCAGGTGGAACAATTACGTCGGAAAACACATTATTGGAAACCGCCGAGATGAAGAATGCAACAGCTTCGGTTCCCAATACAGACTCCATCATAGCCTTGTCGTCTTCTTTCGCACAAAATTTCTCAGCCATCTTTCTCCCCCCACCCCCAATTAATATCTCATTAATCTTCGATTCAAAACTTAAAATTTCTTCAACAAATATCTCAAGAAAACCCGAAATTCGCCTAACTGCTGATACAGAAAGCTAAAAAAAAAGTATATATAACCTTAGAAGCAGATCATGTGTCTCCTAATTACACATGCTTTAAAAAAAATTAAAAAATTCGAACACGAAATGAAAACAAAATCAAAGTTGGTGGTGATGTCAGGTTTATTGGGTCGCAAATATTGGCCAGAAGAGTGGAACATACAGAATCAGCGTTAAAAGAAGTACAGAATTACCTGTAAACAATATATTGGAATATGAATGATAGGAAGCTTCAAGTCTTGAACAGAGAGAATAGGTAAGTCCCTAATTTCACCTGACAACAACAAATGCACCTGAGGAGAAACTCGATTTCAGTCTGTTCCAGATCTGATATAATATGGCTCTTTCTTTTCTCTCGTTTTTTCCGAATATGTTCTCCCACGGATATCGTGTTTGGATATTGGGCCGCGTCTCATCTCTGCCTTAACTTTTCTCTTCCGTTTTCTTTTTAAGACTACTGTTACTCTTACATTCGACTGTATCTTTTTGGAGATAAATGTGTTCTGTGTGATTGTGTCTCATATTTTGATTCATTTGCATGTTAGTCCTTCCTTTTTAATATATTCATTCGTACTCCGTAATTTACGAATTATATTTAGTTTCAGTCCAATTCTATCGCCTTGTAAATAACGATATTTGAAGTATTTCTTAGAAGAAAAATTCAAAGGAAAAACATTGTAAATTGGTAATTTGTTGCATCACGTTTAATGTGTGTTCTAGTTTTGGCAAGATAATATAATAATAACAAAAGGAGATGGGCCAATAGGCCAGATGTCCCATATGCGAGTGATAGACTTACCAAGCCCATAGAATCAAGCCGACGACATGGTCAACCGGAGGCCAGCAGGCCACAGCCTAATGGCCCATCACCCTAATAATTAACAGTTGATTTAACAAAATTTAATAAAAGGGGAATAATTGATGAACGCAGGGAGCAAGAAAAGGCAATTGTATTAATTATGGTAAGAAAAATGAAATGGAGTATGATTATTATTGGTATTTTATTGAAGTATTATAACAGAGTGACTGGAAATAAGAAAGCTAGCCAAGGTGGGGAACTCTGGTGACGAGTCCATTATGGTTGACCCAAACCCAAACTCTGGTGCATTTGAAATCCATGGTCACCACTGTACCTTCCAACAGCACAATGGCATTAACATTCCGATTCTCTTTCTCGATGTGGGCCGCTGCTACCTCCCCACTTTCTCCCAGGAGCTCCGGCCATGAGTTCTTCCCTACAGTAGTAGAAATGTTGTCAGTGTCAGATAATCAAAACAAATTAAGATTGGACTGAAACTCATGAACTACATAAATCTACAAGTATGATTACCCGGACATAGAGTTGCCATTTTCCTTCGTCGCCTTCGAGGGAATGGTGTTATATATAAGTGGCCAGTGTGTTATATATTGTGATATGTGGTTTATTTGAACTTGAACTCCTTTCGGCTGGCTAATTTGATTCAATTTTAACACTTCATTTTGGATATCTATTGCGCCTTTCCTTGACTCTCTCCCCCTTCAGTCACCGAAATGGCTATATTCCAATGAGTCTTAAATCTTAATTTGCAATTCCATCCTCATCCACAACATTTTGGTAGAGATCCCAGAGAAAAAGGATACATAAATGCACATCCTCACCGTTTCATTTGTTTTAAATTAAGGTTTGCCAATCCATGGCCCAATTTGGAGCATCAAGACAAGCAAGTTATAGTTGGATAGTGGTATACGTACTCGTATATTAATGTTTCTTAGCTTCATTAAAAAAAGGAAACATCACCATGGTTGACTTTGATATAAGGTCACCGACTCACCAGTCACCAAGGGATTGAATTTATAAAGAAATAAAAATAGGAATCAAATTAAAAAGCAAATTATTTGTGAGGTAGAACTAGAAATAGAGTGGGTGGATGGATGGATGGAGAGTACTCAGAGTAGGGCCACTACTCCATTTGGGTGAAATGGATTTTACGCAGAGATGCCCATAACAGCAAGGAACAACCCACTTCTCCAGTTACCGCATGTGTTCTTTTTTGAATTGAACAGTTTTTGAAATTAATTACTTCAAATTTTTATCATGATAATACGATCCATTTTATTTCTTAATCTTAATCATGTTGTAAAAATAAATTACCCAATAGAAGGACCTGAATGTGATTAGATAAAAGCAGCAGAGTTTTGTTCGGAGCCTGTCCTAATCCACATCCTCTGAAACCTCTCTCGTCCTAATCCACGTGCACTTAGTTATTTAGAATTGGACCATAGCCAAAAAATACCATTTTTAATACATAAGTTGGATAATAAAAAATAAATTTTTATTTTATTTTATTTTTATAAAAAATCAAATATTATTTTAACAATCAAAAGATTATCAAATAATTTTATTTTATCAAACTTTTTTTTAATTTAAAAGTGAGTTTAAAACTTTGATGTTAAAATCAATTAATATTTAGTGTTTAAAAATATATTACTTAAACTAATATTTTTATAAATTATAATATTCGTTTGAATAATTAAAAAATAAAATTATCTCTAGATCTAAACCTATGCAAGTAACAAATTAAATATACATCCGCGTGTTTAGTTTTAATTCCCAAATTTCTACATCTGTACCTATTAACTATTAGAAATACTTTAAATTAAATGGTTTATTCTTATCTTTATTATTCTTCACTCAAAATATATTTATATAAAATAAAAAAATTTAAATATTAATAAGGGGATTATAATCTGAAGATGTAATTTGTTGTTATTAAGTTTTAACTCGTAAATTTTAAAAGCCGAAAGTTAATTAAAATTTGGAGTGAGTAAATTTGATGGATAAGTATTGGTCTATTGGATATGAATAGAATGAGCTCATAACATAATAATAGACTTTGTCAGTTTTGCACGGTATTCTTTATCCTGGTTTGTCTGATAGTTGATTGGTCAAAAGTTGTCAAGATTTATCCGGACATTATTTTATTTCATCTGCTTTGTCACCCCATACTTGCATTTATCCACGCATTTTCTACAACAGACGACAGTTAACATAATGCATATAACATACTAAATATCACAGATTCTATTACAAATAACACTCACTTGTCAAATTTGAGAACAAGGAACTAGGAATTGCACAATACATATTCATGTTTGTGTTTTGTTTTCAAACAACACACTGCTCCTGCCTGGGGCTTAATTCTAATTCTAATCCTACTATATATATATATATAGATAACTATAGTTATATAGACACACATCCCATGCACGTGAGGCCTTCCTCGTATGTATCACAACATATATATATATATAAGATTTTACTTGTATGGTCTATATGTGTCCCCAAAACCTACCTCTTCTTTATTCGTCGTCTCTCTGTCTCACTCCTTTTCTCAATCCTCACCGGGAATCCACCTTTCATTAGTGACGTTAAGTGCGCAATGTACACTGGCTCCACTCCTTCCGCCTCCTCTGGCACCACCCTGAACTGCCTTACAACTCCTCCCACTATTCTCTTCATCTGCAAGAACGCCATCTCCCTACCCAAACAAATTCTGGGCCCCGCCTGAAACACTGGATACGTAAACGGATCCATCCCCACAAACCTCCACTTCATCTCATCCTTATCCTCCCCTTCAACCCCTTTTAACCATCTCTCCGGTCGGAACTCAGCCCAGTCAGAACCCCACAGCTTTTCTGACCTTCCCATTGCGTATACATGATACGCCACTCTCATCCCTTTCTTCACCGATGTCCCCTCCGGCAAAACGTCGTCCCTTGCCGCTTCTTTTGTATCCACCGGTACCGGCGGGTACAGCCTCATGCTTTCACACAACGCAGCGTGTGTATAAACCATGTCTTTCACTTCATCGTACACGGGCGCCTCCGGTTTTCCTCTAATCTCCTTCAGAATCTCCTTCTCCACATGTGGGTGCTTCGAGAGAAGCCAGAAAAACCAGGTGAGAGCCGCTGAAGTTGTATCCCGACCCGCCAATATGAAGCTTATGACTATGTCCATGACGAAGTCCTCGTCAGAGTGGCCAGAATTTAAGAACCGTGACAACAAGTCCACTGAATCCAGTGAAGCCTTTTCTTGAAGCTCCTGCTTTTTCTCTCGAATGATTCTTCTGGCTAAGTCACGCACTTCCGAGGTTGCAATTCGGAGTCGCTTTTCAGAGCCAATGTTGAAGAGCTTCTTGATTTTCCAGAATAAAGGAATTGCAGCGTTGAACCTTTCGCTGCTGAGTCTAGTACTCTCTTCAAAAGCTCTCGCGAACATGGTTTCACGAAGTGACGGTAACAAGTATTCCGGGTCGAACCCGAATGCGATTTTGCAAATGTTGTCAAATGTAAATCGTTGTAAGATATCTTGCAAATCAAGGATGGTGGATTCGGTGGCAGCGGCTGAAGAGAGAATGGGGATGAGGCGGTCAGAGAGCTCGGTATCGACGACGGTTTCGACGAAGTTACGGAGAGATCTGGTGTTGAATTCGTGACTAGAAATTTGTCTCTGGAACTTCCAGGTATGACCATCGGCGTTGAAGATGCCGTTGCCGAGGAAATCGCCGAGTGCTCGATGTAAGGTATAGCCTTTATGGTAGATGGGGAAGTGGGTCTTGAGAATATGTTGAACAACGGCGGGATTGGCAGTGAAAACTTGGCGGGAGCCGAAGGGACGGTGGAGGGTGAAGGTGGCGGAGGGAGAGTTATGGAGGATGTGGGAGATCCACTGGACACGTCGATTTTTGTTTGCTACAATGGACAAAACAGAACCAATGAAAGGATAAGCTGTTGGAGTACCGGTGATGGTGGAGGAAGAGGAAGGTGTCTTTGATGATGCTGTGAGAAAGAAGAATAGTAGAGTCAGGAGGAAAAGAAAGGAGGCTAGCAATTGAAGTTCCATTTCGTCAATAGTGACCAGTGGATAGCAAAAGCAAGGTCGTGAATATTATGTTGATATGAATATGTATATATATAAAGAGAATAGAAAAAGTAAAGGGAGTGAAGTAAGCCGAACAAGATTCCCGTATTAGAAGATTAGTTAAAGAAGACAAAATAATTGTGAGTTCCGAGTTGGCAGTTGCCTTCGACCTGGATAAAGAGTAGAAATTAATTGGGTAATTGGGAGAAGTGATAATAAGGCACGAGAACAATTAAAAACACGTGAACAGCCGGTGAACAGTGGAGATGCCGACGAGCCTCAGGCTGATGAGCCTGCGTTGCCTCCAGTTTGTTCAGTGTGCCGCAATTTATTATAATGGAGGCCACAAGTATATATGAGAAGCTCTCTCAGCCGAAATCCCAATATGCTCATTAGGCCCTGGCCCCCGGGAGTTTGTTTGAAGTTTGAAATGAATGAAGATTATAAGGTGTACGACGATGTTATGAGCCTAAGGACAAGAAATTATAATGTGAGGAATGGACCAAGTTAATTCCGTCCATGAAACACTCCTTAGCTAGCTGCGGTGGCACAGAAATGGGCAATCATTTCATGCATCGAAAGGAACCCCCACCCGGCACCCACTATTCTAGAGTTGCTCATCATATATACAGAAAATCCAATATTACACAATGATTAAAAGATGGAGGAAACAAGGCTAAACCCATCGAACCCCTTCAATCATTCAGAAAAGTCGTTGGTCAAATGAGCAAATACTTAAGTAATTAATTACTTGTTAACATACTCAATTACCAACCAAATTAATTGTTTTTTTTTATTGAGAAAGATGAAAAAAGTATTTTATAAGTATATATAATTAATTGAATAATGGACAAAATTAAATAAGATATTAGACAGGATCAAATTTCCTGTAAAAACCACGTGCACGGGGCATACAAATGGAACTGTTGAAACTTGAAATTTGACTTGTGGATTACTTGCCATCCAAGCATGCACCCATATATCAAATGCGTCAAGTAACTGCATATATATATATATATATATATATATATAGCCTTACAAAAGTCAATGTCACATGCATATGCATCTATAATTATCTTACACATTAAATTGACAACCAAATATAAAACAGCATTCAAATTTAATAAACATTTAGAAGCTCAAATTTTCAGAAATGATGACACCCCTCTCTCTCAATGCCTCAAAAAGCTAATTAACCCTTTTAATATGGTAAAGAGCCAACCAATTCATGATAAATTACGAAGAAGAAAGGATGGTGGTTTTAATTTAAAAATTTTAATCATTAGAAATTTAGAATTGAACAGGAAACATTTAATTTAAGGTAGAACTTTTCAACAAAATAACTCCTTTTCTTTTTGCTAAGATTTCAACAACCTTGCTAGCTACGTTGTCCAAATTGAAACGCGATTGAAATTTCATACATGAATTTTTAGCTATTATTTTTCATACTTTGAACAATCAAGGGCAAGAAAGGCCTATATAGAGGTGTTTCTTGCACTGAATATTGATGCATTCCATTTGAATTTCCTATAGAGAGAATTTTGTACATTGAAGACCTGATCCTCATTTGAAACAATAATTAATTCAATAAATGATAATTAAAAAAATGTACAAGTGTCTTTAATTGAGTAAATCGGTGACAAACACTTGAAAAATTTCTTCCTAAGTATTATTTTGTCATTAATTAAAACTCATCTAACAAGATATGGATGGATCCCATTCCATTCACACTCATGTGGACGTGTACAGTTTTGTAAATCATTATCTTTCATTTACATAATTATGATTTATTTTGTTTTAATTATATATAATTAAAATTAAAATTTAATTATATATAATATTAAAAAAATTATGTATTATAATTATTTAAAAATAAATAAACAACTATAATATAAATATTTTTTATTTTAAAAACGTGTTAATTAAATATAATCAGAATTCCATTGTAATTTTTTTAATTTTATTTCATGTTTTATTACGATAAAAACAATTTGTTTACTGATAAAAAATTTTAAAAATGTAATTAAGAAATTTTTTATTTTAAACAAAAGTAATATTCTTTTACACCAAATTCATCAAACAAAATACTAAACCCATAATTTGGAATGGAAAGCAGCTACAACTTACAAGCATGAGCTACAGTGGTCAACAAAGGGTGTTTTTGGTTCAAGTTTGAACCCTTTCCTCAATCCTCACTGGAAACCCACCCTTCATTTTGGAAGTCAAAAATGTAGTGAATTCCGGCTCCACCCCTTCCGGAAATGCTGGCAGCACCCTGAACCGCCTCATAATGCCAGCCACCACCCGCTTCATCTGCATAAACGCCATTTCCTTCCCAAGGCAAA
This sequence comes from Ceratonia siliqua, assembly GCA_034509205.1. Lineage (NCBI taxonomy): Eukaryota > Viridiplantae > Streptophyta > Magnoliopsida > Fabales > Fabaceae > Ceratonia > Ceratonia siliqua. The sequence continues at coordinate 17,227 of JASKGM010063125.1, forward strand.
TCCTCGGACCTGCCTGAAACACTGGATAGCTAAATGAATCCCTCCCAACAAAACTCCATTTGATCTCCTCCTCCGAATCTGTCTTTGCAACTCTCTCTAACCATCTCTCCGGCCGAAACTCCGCCCAATCCGAACCCCACAGCTTCTCCGACCTCCCCATAGCGTACACATGATATGACACTCTCATCCCCTTTTTCACAACCGTTCCATCTGGCAAAACGTCGT
>JASKGM010063136.1:7221-17450 GCA_034509205.1 Ceratonia siliqua
TGAGTTTGGGGAAATGAATCTTGGGGTAGGTTGTGGAACGTGGTATAACTGTTTTTTGTTGGAACCCTAGTGGTCAGTTAGGGATGGGGTTAGATGCTACTTATTGGTTCCCCCAATAACTCAAATTGGGATAATGCCTTCATCTTGGATTTTTAGTATTGGCATAGGGGTCATACTTCCTTTGTTGACCTTGGAAGTTACCCATGGCGATTACTTGCTCTATGCTGCCATCCTGAAGGGTTGGGCATATATCAATAGGGTTACCATACATAAAGTAAATCCCAAATACCTTTATTTGCTGCACATTCCCAACATCTATTTTGCTCATAGGAGAAGTAAAATGAGCAAATTATTGTTCAATAGAAGTTGTGTTGGCCTCATTTACTTTCTTGGCTGGTAAGTCATTCCAAGTGCTGAACTGTTGGGAATTAGATACCATATTTGATATGAGAAGTCTAACAGCTTTGAGAGTTTTATCAACCAATGCCCCTCCACTTGCAGCATCAATTATGTTTTATTCCATAGGCATGAGACCTTTATAGAAGTATTAGATAAGGAACTGTTCACTAATCTGATGGTGTGAGCAACTTGCACATAACCTCTTGAATCTCTCTTAACACTTATATAAAGACTCCTCATTATACTGCCTAATCCCACATATTTCCTTCCTAATATTGGCAGCCTTAGATGCTAGGAAGTACTTTTACAAAAACAACTTCTTTATCTCATTCCATTCATATACAATCCCACAAGGTAGGTAGCAGAGCCATTCCTTTGCGAAGTCAACCAAAGAAAAGGGAAAGACTCTTAGTTTGATTTATTCCTCTAAATTACCTGTGGGTTTCATACTAGAGTATACTACATGGAACTCCTTGAGATGCTTATTGGAGTCTTCTCCTGCGAAACCATGAAAGGTTGGCAAGAGATAGATTATACCAAACTTGAGTTATAAGGCTACCTTAAGGTAGAGGTACTCAATGCATAATGGATGTTGATCTAAATCTAGGGCTACTAATTCCTTAAGGGTTTTATTGTTTACTGCCATTACTTCTTGTTTAGATGGGTCACTAGATGAAATAGCAGTATGAAATGCAAGGTTACACTCAAATGGTGGCATATGGACTACCCGTAAAGGTGGGTAAGCTATGAATTGCTGACTTTGATTACGGGTGGAAGGTTGCAAGTAGTCTTTGATTCGTTGAAGTCACAACTCTATATCCTCTTTGGACATAAACACTTGAAAATTAAAAACAAACTAATCAAGGATAAAAGAATAAAACAAAAACAAAGTAACAAATTAATTAGATAATCAATCCCTGGTGACAGAGCATTAAAATTTAATGTAAACCTAAAGGGGTATCAAAATAATCCTTACAAGTATATTGATAAGTATATTTTTGAGCATGGAACTCCTTAGTATATTGAAAAGGGAAAGACTCTTAGTTTGATTTATTCCTCTAAATTACCTGTGGGTTTCATACTAGAGTATACTACATGGAACTCCTTGAGATGCTTATTGGAGTCTTCTCCTGCGAAACCATGAAAGGTTGGCAAGAGATAGATTATACCAAACTTGAGTTATAAGGCTACCTTAAGGTAGAGGTACTCAATGCATAATGGATGTTGATCTAAATCTAGGGCTACTAATTCCTTAAGGGTTTTATTGTTTACTGCCATTACTTCTTGTTTAGATGGGTCACTAGATGAAATAGCAGTATGAAATGCAAGGTTACACTCAAATGGTGGCATATGGACTACCCGTAAAGGTGGGTAAGCTATGAATTGCTGACTTTGATTACGGGTGGAAGGTTGCAAGTAGTCTTTGATTCGTTGAAGTCACAACTCTATATCCTCTTTGGACATAAACACTTGAAAATTAAAAACAAACTAATCAAGGATAAAAGAATAAAACAAAAACAAAGTAACAAATTAATTAGATAATCAATCCCTGGTGACAGAGCATTAAAATTTAATGTAAACCTAAAGGGGTATCAAAATAATCCTTACAAGTATATTGATAAGTATATTTTTGAGCAGGGGTCATTCCCGCAAATAGTATTGAATAAGTAAAAGGCAATTTAAAGAAAATTAAGAATTGCAAAACACAAATTAAATGAACACTTAAAACAATGATGAGAAATCTAGTTAAAGGATCACTCTCCACCACTAGACATTGACAATGATTATGACACTAGTAGACTACTAACCATAGATAGCAACAAGTTATGCTATTCCAATCTTTCCCTATATTGTCATTAAATAGAGACTTTGCTCTCTATTCACTCTCTAACCATTAAACAGCCTAGAAAGAGTGCTATCTAGATTTAATTTAACATAAGCATTAAGTTGAGAAAGACAGGTTAATCTAAGCAATAACCTCACAAGCTTGAATTATTTAACTTAAGTTATGTTCTACTTCATAGTTAACAAAAACTTGATTGTAATTATTAACTATGAATTGCTACTTATGAATAAGGAAGTATGACAATTACGAATCCAATTCCCTATTCTAGCATTAGACAATTACTAGGGTTCATTTAGTTTGCCACCCAAATAAATCAAGATAACAATCATAAACTAATATCATAGAAGAACATAGGCAATTTGCAAGGAAAGTTGGATAATATTATTGAGAGATCAATCACATAGTCAAGTCTAGGGCTTTGAATTCACCCTTAACCAAAGGGGAATTTAGCCAAGCATGTTCAAAAAATCCAAAGAAATAAACATTGACAACATGAAGGATTTAAGAGAATGAAAGAAAATAAAATGAGATGAATGGTGAAACTCTTTGAAGATCTCTACGCAGAAAATATCCTCCTAATCAAGCACTTGAGCTTCTTCTCCTCTTATCTTCTCTTGTTTCTCTCCATTTCTAATGTACAAAGCTCTCTAATATGATGTAGAGGTCTAATACTTAATAAAAAGTCGTGGGCTAGTGCTATAGCTTGGGTCCTTGGGCATTGCAGCATTGCAGCCCTAACAATAAAATTAGGGATAATTATTAAGTGGGCATCGAAATGCTTACTGTATGTGAGAAAATATGTCCAGGGCGATGTAGTGACCGGCTCTCTGGTCCAGGTATAAAATTCTTCCTTTTTAGGTAATGTAGTGCCATAACCTCTAACTTGGTGTTGTAATTTCAAGTTTTGGGTGTTGAGGCACCCAAGCCTCGATTTTTTGTCATGATATGTTGCATTATGCTCTTTAACTTGCACCTAAGTAATCCAAAACTTGTCCAAGCTCATGTACTTCATCTCGAATTGATTTTTACCTTACAAAACACTTGCAAAGTGTAAAACACAAATAAAAACCAAGGAAATTCAAGGAACTAAGAAATTTTTAAAATAATACAATAGAAAAATATACCAAATTATGCACTTATCACCTTCCTTTGTCGCTAGTTTCAGTACTTCATTCCTCTCGACCCCGTCTTATGTTGCTTTCACTAGCACTGAATGGTTGATTGGTGATGCTGCAAAGAACCAGGTCACCATGAACCCCATCAACACCATCTTCGATGCGAAGCATTTGATTAGTAGGAGATTCAGTGATGCATTTGTTCAAAGTGATGTCAAGCTTTGGCCATTTAAGGTTATTGCTGGTGCTGGTGACAAGTCCATGATTATGGCGAACTACAAGAGTGAGGAAAACCAATTTACTACTGAAGAAATCTCCTCTGTCATCTTCAATAAAATGCATGAGATAGCAAAGCTTATCTTGGTTCAACTGTAAAGAATGTTGTTGTTATGGTTCCTGCCTATTGCAACACTCTAATCGTCAGGCCATGAAGGATATTGGAGTCATTGTTGGTGTCAATGTCATGCATATTATTATTGCTGCTACCATTGCTTATGGTATTGACAAAAAGGCTACTAGTGTGGGTGAGAAGAATGTGTTGATGAAAAAAAGGTCTTTTGCCACGTCCAAAACCATGGCAAATTGTTTTAAATTCTATGGCAATTGTATGCTGTCATGGAATTGAGTCCATAGCAGCAGTAGCTAAGCCTAATTGCCATGAAAATAGAAACTGTGGCAAGTTTGCCACAGAATAATACCGTGGCAAGATGAAGAAAGATGACATGGCAAATTTTGTGATATAATTTGTGGTTTAAGATTTTTTCACAGCCATTTGCCACGACAATTAGCCACACTATTTCAAATCAGCGGTAGATGTCTTTACATGTTTTGCCATAGTTTTTTAAAACCGTGGCAAATATCTTGTAAAGTGTTTGCCACGATTTTCAATATTTGTGGCAAAAAATCAAGGAGTTTTGCCACGATATCTTTGTTCCGTAGCAATCTTTCAAAGAATTTTGCCACAGTTTTAATATTTGTGGCAAAAGAGCAAGGAGTTTTGTCACGATTTGTTTGTTTTGTGGCAAATTTTCAAAGAATTTTTCTACGGTTTTCACAATTCGTGGCAAAAGATAAAGTAGTTTTGCCACGAAACTATTTATCCATCGCAAAATTTCCATAAGAAATTGGCCATGGTCAAGAAATCCTTTCATTTTGATCTATGTGCAAGTAGAAAAATGTACACAGTTTACTTTGATCTATGTGCAAGTAGAAAAATGTACACATTTTACTTTGGACTATACCATAGCGAAGATATAAATTTTCCAAAAATCTTAAAAAAATATGTATAACTTCCATAATTTACTACAAATGCTAACAACAAAACAAGGAATTAATTACAATTGTTTACACATAAAATTCTGGATGGATGACCTGTCACACAATCATTTTAGTATTACCTAAATCTACGTGATAAAATCAAGCACAAAATATTTGAGTACAATCCTTTTTTTTTTTTGAACAATATGAGGATGAAAATTTTACATACTTCACATATTTAGTCTATATTTGGTAACTGTTGAAGAATCAAATTTGAAAGGTACAAGACAATTCAAGTTATAAATTATCATGCCAATTTTTTCACTGTTGCTCCCCAACATTTCAGCAAGGCCATGTTAAGACTGCTTTAAGCTATGAATTCCATTCAAGGGAGACATAGCACAAATAAAAGAAAACATATCACCAACATAGAAAATAAACCAAAAATCACTGATGAGTTATGACTGTGCTATAAATTTGTTACATATCATTCAATATTTGAACTGATTTGATTTATTATTCTTAGCCGGCATCACTTAATTTTAAAGTTGTGGGTGTTTTCCTCTTTTTCCTTACTTCATAAAATGGACATATATGCAATAGCTTACTCTATATGTCTGCCCAAGAAAAGGACATTTGGCATGCATCTAATTCTAATGTTGGAGTGGAGAGATTACTAAGTAAAAGTTAAGACACTATTTGCGAGGCTTCGGATATCAAGATTTAGCTCTAAATATGAATTTAACATACCCTATAGCTACCCTAGCTAAAGGGTCTAAAGTTTTGATGATTCTTTCACATTCTTTTTTTCTTCTGAAATGCACTACCTTATGCCTATTAATTATTAAGGGGATGTCCTAAGGTAAGGGTGAATGATTGAACCAAAATGAGATGAGATAGTAAGAAAATAATATAATTTTTTGACACAATACGATGCTTTATATTGTTCTATTCACCAATATACTAGCTATTTAGTTATTTACCCTGAATAGACTCGACATTCCCAATACAGTTATTGACCGTTGAGAAACAATTTCCCTTCCATGTTTTTTATAAATTAAATTTAAATTTACAGAACTAATTTCCCTTTCCTACGGTCAACAAAATCATAGAGAAAAACGAGGAGCAATAAAGGGGTCTCCCCAAATTCAAAAATGATAAAAACCACAAAACTCATTACCTTCCCTTCCTAACCTCCCTCCTTCATCCTATTTATTCCAGCAATTCTACTTCCTTCTCGAATCTCGCCCACATGTTTATTCTAATCAGCATAATAGTAAGAAAATAATATAATTTTCAATCTATGTTCACTTTGAATGAACGTAGGGGGCAACCAAAGCAAAGCTCCTCATAGGATCCAAAGGATCAGAGTGGGATCAATCATTAATACCTTAGGATTAGTCTCACTGGACTTTAATCAAACAGCTAAAAGGCAAAAAATGCTGCCACTGCACTTGTTTATAAAAGCATTTTCAAGTTAGAAGGTTCAATCCCACAAGAAGATGACCCAAAATTCTTGGTGGGTTTCTTTCAAAAACTACCCTTGTTTCTTATGCCCCAAAGAAATAAATTCTTCCTTGGTGCCAACAAGGTACAACAATCCCCATCAAGTTCCAGATTGGCAACTAATTGCCACTCCGAATATTAAAAATTAAACTAACACTTTGATAGACTTGAACCCACCAAAGAACATATTACCACTAACAACTTCCAAGATATACTTAAACTGTTGAAAACCTCAAATCTCTTCATTTTCTTACTCTAAAGTTCTTACAGAAGCAAAAGCCAAAAAGTAATTGTAACATAAAGAAATCTAAACAAGAAAAAGCAAGGAATCAAAAAGTAATTGTAACAGAAAGATAGCATAATTTCATAGACTGATTATTACTCAAAACTCAAAAGGAGGTTTGAGATTTCAGATTTGTACCAATTAGGTTTCAAGAATCAAAACAATGGGTATCGTATCACTGTATTAGCGATTCAGCAGGCAACGACAAATTTGGTGATGACATAGGGAAGCTTTCATCGTTATGAGATGGGTAGGCGACGACTAGAGAGCAAAGAATTTTTGAAATTGTGTGGTAACTAGAACTCTATGATGAGTGATTGAGAATTGAGGGATTGAGACTCGATAGATTGAGGGATTCTGTCTCAACAAATTTGAATATTGAAGAACGCATTGTTTTGGTTTTGGCCAAAACGGTGCTTTTTGGACATAAAGGTATAAAAAAAATGTGAGGTCTTTCACCTACATTGGCAATTAGCCACGGTATTATTATGCCCTAGTAGATCAAATTCTTTGCCACGGTTGATATTTAAATATATTTTTTTATATAATGTGGCTAATACCATGGCAATTAGCCACAGTATTATTATTCTATGGCAGATCGAATTTTTTGCCACGGTTTAGCCATGGTTGGGTATCAAAATTTTTTTTTATTCTCATACCATGTCTAACATTGTGGCTATTAGCCATGGTTTTATTATTCTGTGGCAAATGGAATCCTTTGCCATGGTTGTAGTCATGCTTTTTTATTACATTTTTAATTCTTTCACTTGTCCGAGTCAATTGTCGTGGCAAAATGCCACTTGGTCAAAATGGTGCGTTTTGAACATAAAGGTATTAAAAAAAAACACACATTCTCTTCACCTACCGTGGCAATTAGCCACGGTACTATTATGCCCTGGCATAACGAATTCTTTGCCATGGTTTTAGTTATGGTTGACTATTTAAAATATTTTTTCACATAACATGGCTAATATCTTGGTAATTAGACACGGTACTATTATTCCACGATAGACCAAATTCTTTGCCACGGTTGGATATCGAAATTTTTTTTTTATTCTCATACTGTGGCTAATACCATGCCTATTAGTCACAGTTTTATTATTCTATGACAGATGGAATCCTTTGCCATAGTTATAACCACAGTTTTTTTATTACATTTTTTATTCTTCCACTTGCCCGTGTCAATGGTCATGGCAAAATGTCACGATAATTAAAGTCATGGCAATATTGCCATGTTATTATATTTTTGTAACAAATAGCGTGAAAATTTTATCATAATTAAACATTTATTATTTTCGTGACAAAACGGTGGCAATTTCCATGGTTATTGACACGAATTTAGAGGCTATGGCAAAAATCCGTAGCAAATCACTTCTTTTCTTGTAGAATTTGATCTGGGTGGTAGTGCTTTTGATGTATCTCTTCTCACGACCTTTGATATCTCTCCTAAAATTATCCTTGCGGGCAAGGACTTTGAAGGGAGGGAAAATGATACATCCTCCTTCGCCATATCTTAGCTTAGACTGCACGAGGCTTGCCTTAGGATGAGACTGCAGTAGTTAGCTCCATTAATGAGGAGATCCCATTCTTCAAGCTTAGTTGATATTGTTGCCCTTAATTTTTGTATTGTAATATTTTGATATAGTTTTGTACTTCCACTATTTATAGTGACGGTTATCGTGAATGAAGGACATGCAGACTTATCAACCCCAAACTCTCTACTCTCCTTGGTTTTCTCTCACTTCTCTCTATGTTCTTCCCTGTTTCTCCTCCTTCATCTCCTCTCCAAATTCTTCGTATCAACGTGTTGTACATTGAATATGAGCATTGGGACTTTGACACAACATAAAGCAAAACGCCCCGTTTAGGATAAATATCTGCATCAGACTTATTCTCTCATTTAATTACAAGCTCTCCATAAAGAATGAAAAATGTTATTGTCATACCTATCTTACACTTCATATTTCTAGATTTAATATAAAAATACAAAAGTGGTAGATAATATATAATAATGATATATTAGACAAGAGACGAAGTGTGAAGAATATGTGTGAAAAAAGAAGTGGGGAAATAACTTATTGCTTATAGAGAATTTGGAAAGGACAAAGATTTGGCATAAAATTTTAAAATGCCTTTAAATTCAAAATTTTGGTAGAGAATATCTACCCCCAATTAAATTATGGAAGTACAATTTTAACTTCCTTTCTAGATTTTCAAATATGTCTATCTATATTATATATACTAAAACAAGCGTACCTCTAACATTAAATGAAGTAGGTTTGAAATTCAAATTAAAATACAATTATTTGGTTAAGGGGATAAAGTTCATGCCACTATGCCAGAGTTCTTTAAATCAAATTATTTATTTTTCTTCACCAAAAAATCAAACTACATATTTTTGTGCACAAATTTTTGAATTTCTAAGAATTTTGCCAATTGCTAATACTTCTAAAAGGATTAGATGAATACTGTAAAATGCTACTCCAAATTCTTCTCAATTCTATTATTTATATAGGCACCCTTAGGAGGATGATAACACTTCCGATAAAAGGGTAATTAAAATATACAAAATATTAAAATCAGTTTAACAGAGCAATGAATATATGCCAATAATTATCTATCATTTTTTGCACACGTATTCTCATGTTTAATAAATTTAGGGTTGACAATTATCCGATCCGGGATCACATAGAAGTGAATAAAGCATGGCCAGAAAATGAAGCTAACACTAAAATAAAAGCACAAGTCTATTATTGCACAACTTGCATTAGAAATTGTTTTTAGGATAGCAACTACCATACCCTCCCTTGTGCTCGCAGTTCCGGGCCTGAATATTTTATAAATCTGGAAGTGACACTTATAAAGAGGGCTATATGGAATATGATTGTTCAGCAATTTAAAAGTTTCAAATTTTCTTTTGTTGGTATTGAAAGTTTAAAATATGATTTTTATTGAATTTTCAGGAACCTTTATGTCAAACGTTTTGAAGTTAAAAGTTTGGAAAAGGTTTACAATTTATGATTTTGAACTAGAACCTAATATCCAACTTTTGATTCTTTTGGACATACATTTTTTTCTATATTGCCTTGAATCCAAATAGGTATTTCCTTATCCATTAATGTCTTTAAGTTAAATGAAGAGAAAAATATATATTAAAAGAAATCAGGACATTTACACAAAAATGTAAATAAATTCTGATAGTTCTGAATGCATGAAAAGGCTGTATGGGAAATGAGGTAGCTGCTAGAAACATTTTTACAATTGGAGCTCGAATTAGGAGATCAGTCGACTAGTCCGTTTATGCTTTTTCACGATTGGGGTCTATTTATAAACCCCATCAGCTCAAAAATCTAGAGAAATTTGGGGAGGTCGAGGGAGCCTCGATCAAAGCTGTAATACTCAAACTGGAGAATTCAAGTTTAGAACTTGAACTCTTAAACCATAAAGGTGTTGGCGTGCACCAAAGAATAATCCAAGGGATTTTGGCAAACCAATTGCATAAATACAACACATGGGACCGTAGGTAGCTTTTGCGCTAACAACTTCTAGCAGTTCCAACAAATGAAGGGTCCGGTCAACTAGACCATAATGGCCAGTCAACCAGACAGTGCGGATGTTCTATAATTAGGGATCTAGTTTCGGGGGAGAAAACCCAGGGAGGAGCCATGGGGTTCTTGGGAGCATAAGGGAGTGCTTATGCCACCAAAACTCAGGTAATTCAACTCATAACTGTCTCTTTGAGAATTCTACGTAGAATCTTTAGATAATCTCTAATTTAATTCTAATATGACATTGATAATAATTAATTAATGTTAAAAAATAG
>JASKGM010063147.1:0-17449 GCA_034509205.1 Ceratonia siliqua
GAGCCTTTGAAGCCCATTTATGAAAGTTTGAATTGAGTGGGCCTTTGTATAAGAATATTATTTCCACATTTGGTTCCCTAAGACAATACTGTTTTTGAAATTTCCTTCAATATTCCCATTTACCTTTATGAAATGAATTGTAGGTTTAAAATTTCAACATTCAAATTCTAAAGAAACTTGCTAAGGTTCAAAAATTCATCAATGTATGAACCCAACATTATCTTCATGCTAGCTAAAATAAGATGCAGTATATTTGATTTCCTAGATAAAACGATATCAATGTGAAGCACATAAACCAGGTTATACTAGGCAAAACAATTAAGAGTCAGGTTCTAAGCTATTTAATTAAAATGATCTCATATTTGGAATGAGAGTGAAAATGAATTAAAATCATAGGAGACCGGCATAAGGACTAGAGCCACTTTAAACTGATGTGATACTACCTGGGGTTCCCTTTAAATGACCATTAAACTTCAATCAAGGATATGCTAGTCAGGTCATTACCCCAGACCAATTGAAAGACTTAACACCCCTGGACACAAATATTAGTTTATATAGGCATTACAACAAATTTAATCCCAACAACATCAACATGCCATCCCCATTAATACCACCTGAAACTGAGACCCACTAGACTAATTATGATACCATATTTTGCTATGACATCGAGTTGATTAATAGGGGTGGCATCTTCAAACCAAAAGGCCAGGCAAGGGGTTTAAATCTCCAAATCGGGTTACAGAAACCCAGACTCTAAGCAGCCTTGCTTCCAGACATAACGCAAAAACAAGATGGACTTAACAAATTTCCACTATCCATCTGGAATCAGTGTACATTTCCAGAAAACTAAATACAGACCTTCCCAAAGATATTATAATTCATAATTGAAATCAGGGGTAGCAAATATCCTGAATCTCATTCTAAGCCCAAACTTGAACCCCATGATCAATAAACGACTAATATAAGACATCATGAATTTCAGAATTAGCATACCATAGATTCTTGCACAAATTAGAGTCAAATTGAACTTGAGGAAAGGCCAAGTTTGCAACACAAAATCAGGGATCACAAATCATAATCAATTTCAAACTATCAAACATCCAAAGCCAAGAAGCTAAGAGCAATCACGAATTCCTTTTGCCACATTACAATACCCGAAACTTTAACCACGTCAACCTAACAAACCAAAAAAAAAGAAGAAAGAATCACAATCTAGAAACATTCACAGAGAAGGAAAACCTGTGGTCTGAGTTCCCTGAAGTACAAAAGCTTCTTTTCACTGGAACCCCTCCTCTTATTTCAATCTCCTTCAAAGCCCCCTTTTATTTTAGCCTCAGAGATTTCCTTTACTGTAGCCAGAAAACTCTACCTTCTAATCTCCTCGGTTCTCTTCGTCATGGTCCCAATCTCTCCGTTGATGCAGGAAAAATCCCCCAAATTGCTCCCAGAAATCCCCCAATCGTGAAGCCTTTCTCCGTTTCGTGTCCTCCTCTCCATTAGCTCTCTAATTCATCTAGCTCGTAAACACTCTCGGCCCCCATCTTCACTGATTCGTGGCTGTTTTGATAACCCAGGAAAATCATCTCCTCTTATTGTCTTCCCTACAATGGCGTGAAAACCATGAGGGTTCAGGAAGTGAGTCAAGCATGTTGTTTGTAGAGGCGCCATGAAAGGGGGTGTGGTTCAGAGATTTGATGGAGATGAAGCTCTGCAAAGACTGTGGGTAAAGTGCAAAGGGATTGCATGAAGAATGGGTTGCGTGAAGGTACCGAGATTGAGTGGTTCAGAGATGGGGAAAGTGAGGTCATTTTCGGGTATATGAGGTGCGCAGCGGTTGAGTGAGATAAGCATCCAAGTTGTGGGCTGGATTTGGTGGTGGACTGGCTGAGGGAGTGGGCCTGAAGTGTGCTGGATCAGAATGGGTATTGGGCTTCAGAAGGGTTATTGGGCTTAACAAAAATTGTGAATGGGTTACAAAAAAAAAATTAGTTAACTTCTTTTTGGGGATTTTTTTTTTTTTACTTTTATAGATTAGAAATGCAACTTTGCCTAAATTTTTTACTATAATTTTTTATTAATAATTATCATTTTTTATTTTTTATTTTACATATATTTATTATTTTTTTTTTTTTTTGCCTGGACAAAATCTAGTGTTTACACATAGTAACCTGTCTCAATGCCAATTTGTTACACTAGTCAGAAACTAAAATGAAAGTAATTTGGCATCCATGTGTCTTGTGCCTCAGTGCATGTGCAAATGACTATTATCGAAATGCATTAACACATTTTGGGGAAAGGTGACTTCAAATTGTCCAAGGTGGTCCACATGCTAGACTAAGTAAATTACATCATGATTCTTTCAAGGGAAAGCCCCGTTGTTTAAAGATGAGAACATATAATTTTCTTTTTTTTTTCAAAAGGTTGATCACTAAGACCACGTATGAAAAGAATAATAACTACCTCTTAGGGGGAGTTTTCTTTAATTTTAGTTTTTTTTAGACCACTTTCTTACCTCCTTACAGAGAATTTTAGCACTTTCTTAATGTTGCCTTGCACAATTTTTAGCAGCAGTGCATTTATGGATGCCTTACCCAACAAAAGCAAAGAAAGGGAGGATCAACATAATGAAAACAAGATCCACTTGAGTGGTTAAATATAGCCAACCATCTGCAGAAAAACACAATAATAATGATAAAGCAGACAAAATTTTGCAAAGAATTTATGCTAAAACTATGGATTCACTATAATTTCATCATTTGTGGGACCAAGGGAACCTGCGAGATGAGCAGAGCTATCACATGAGCTAAGGGAACCACCACCGACTCACCGAGCAACGACCGAGGGAGCCACTAGCGACAATGAGGGAACCACCCACGGCAATGAGGGAACCATCGGCGAAGACGACGGAAACAACAGTGAGCGACGGCAAAGAAAGGGGCGAGCGCTTGAATGAGGGAGAAGTGAGCAGTTTCACGATGCAATTGCTTCCAATCTGATGCTCAAAACAACATCGTTCTGCAGGGAATGATAAGCTATCAAATGACGTGGAAATTATGCCATATAGGATTGCCACTTAGATATTTTAGTTGTCATGTCATACTCTAATTTAATAGTGTTAGTTGATCATTCAGTGGCATGGACCAAACTGATGGTAATAAAAACTATAAAAACCCAATTGACCGAAATTAAACTACATGGATTAAACTAAAAATTGACTGAAGCTATCGGGATCAAAACTTATGTTAACCCAAAACTATTATATTTATCACACACAATATTTTATATGATGTATAAAATATTTTATTTACTAACTAATAACTGGCTTAATTACAATTTGGTTCTCTTAGTTTGTTAAAGTTACAATTTTGGTCCTCTTAATTTCATCATAAACAATATAATCCTCCTAATTTTATCGAAGTTGCAATAAAGTTATAGTTTTAGTCTCCTTAGTTTCATCTTGAGGGACCAAAACTATAATTTTAATGAAATTAGAGGGACCAAAAATATAATTAAGTCCTAATAATTATATTATTATCTCATAATTATATTATATGTTAATATATTTTAAAATTATACAACTTTGTGATAAAATACAAAGAAATATGAATGAAAATTTTTAACTATTAAATATATTAATTCTTACTTTTTAATATACTAATATTAATATATCATAATTATACATGCATATATTTAATAATATGTGAAAATTTGTCAAATTTTATATATCTATATATATTTTTATATGTATTAATAAATAAAAAATTTTTAAATATAATTATGACTGATTGAACCGATTTGCTATTTGGATCATAATCCAAACCAGGTTTTAAAACACTGCCTTAAAAGTTGTGGAATAAGACAAACCAACCTTCATTAGGAGACTTTTGCATCACCATCTCCAATGTTCACATAGTTGAACCAGGAAAAAACTCGTTGAACAGCTGCTCTGCTAGAAGGTGGGCTACTTTTTTTGTTTGTTATAAGAGTATTAGCTACTTACATCACATTCATCCCAAATAACATTGACAAAACGGATCAACTTAAATCGAAATGACCGATGCCAAACGGCTGACCTTAAACTATTCGATTTGAGGTAGCCTATTTTTTAGGCGGCCTCGTCTGTTTTGTGAGCACCCTTAAAAGCTAATACTCGAACAACTCAATCAGCACTATGTCCACTAATATGGGTTTTAGGGATGTTTATAGGTTGATTTGAATTTATACTAACTCAAACTTATTTTTATATTTTACAACTCAAATCACAAAACTTATAATCTAGTCAAATCAAACTATAAAAAATCGATTTGGATTGGATTGGTTTATCGATTTAAGACAAAATTATATAAAAAATTTTAAAATAAAAATATTACAAAATTTTAAATAGCAAAAATAAATATGGATAAGTTTATACTTCTAAAAGAAATAAGAAAACATATGACAATGAAAATCTCAACTATAATAACATTGAAAAGTCTAAGAGCAAATTAATTATCCACTATTTCTTTTAGAAAAAAGAAACATCAATTGTTTTACTCAAAAAAAATAGATTAAATGGCTATTTGATACCAAATTTTTTCATTGTAAACTCCAAAGTAATTCGTTCAACCATCTACATTAATAGAAGAAAATCTAGTGCTGAAACCTCTCAGTTTGAGACAAAGTTATATAAAAACTCCAAAAATTCAAATTAATAGTGTTGAAACCTTTGATGCCATCTATCATGAATATTTAGCAAAAAGAAAAAAATCCAAGATAGTAAGTAATACTAATTAATTGATACTAATACATTTCATATATTATATAATATATTTATTTAAAAAATAATAATAAATAGCTGAGTCGGTTGGGTTCGATTAGATTAGTTTATTATTTGGCCTTTGTTATGATACTCAAATAATAACCATACTCTTGGAGTAGCATTTTATTTTTTTATTTTTTTTCTAATTGTATTTTTAATTTTTTATAATTGTTACTTTAAGAAATAAGTTAAAAAAATCTAAAATTTTTTTTATAAAAAAAATAAAACAAAAATCAAAAGAATTTTTAACTTTTTCTTGGTTTTATTTTACTGTTTTTTTATTTTTTTTTAATACTTGTATTATGAACTTTTTTATTTTTGTTTTCACATTTTTTTAGATTCTTTTAAATTATTTTTCAAAATTAAAATTATAAGAAAATTAAAAAAATAAAATGATATTCCAAAAATATGACTACCCTTAAAGTAACATAACAAATCTCATACTATTTTTGCTAATTCAAACTCATCTCAACCCAATATTTACTAAAAAAATTCAACACAATACAACTCATAAAAATTTAAATCAAACCAATCACTCGGTTTGATTTGAACTGATCGATTTAGTGGGGTTGGTTAGGATTTTGAACTGCTCTACCAGACTCAAATTCTGAAGAACAAGATTCTTTATCAAAGGAGGGAGCACCTTCGCCTTAGCTCCCCTACAATTCTAAGAAAGACAATTGATAAGGAAACAAAACACAAAGCACAAAACAGAAGCACCTTCCCCGAGACTACCCGACCCAAGAGGATCCACAATCCTTATCCATCAAATAGTTCTTAGCATAATGAATTAACTGCTGACTTGACATTGAATCTGGTGGTTTCGGTTGAGGAGACTTCCTTTGCTTGTCCTGGGAGGACGACGCAATTTGGGTCTCTGGTCCTGGAACCATGTTTGGGGTGTCATTTAAGTGCTGCACACCGTTTTGTTGACTAATCCCTTTCCCTTTGAATGTC
Source organism: Ceratonia siliqua (assembly GCA_034509205.1). NCBI lineage: Eukaryota > Viridiplantae > Streptophyta > Magnoliopsida > Fabales > Fabaceae > Ceratonia > Ceratonia siliqua. Next base: position 5,756 of record JASKGM010063147.1, read on the forward strand.
ACGCTTCCCATTCAAAGGTAAAGACCAAATTTTATTCCAACTTTTTATTTGAGCTCAATTCCGTTATTTTTGAAGTCTACTCAAACATATCTTGAACGCTCCTTAACAAAGCATTATATGCGAGAATTAAAAGGCCAACCTCAATTATACAGGAGCCTCCATTACCCACGTTTTCTTGGTTACACTTACCAAGTTGCATTCTCGGAACCTCCATTATAGGGAGTTCAGAATTCCACTAATGAAACCCAGAAGGGATGAATTTGGAAAAAGTGAGAGACGAAACCATGTAAAAGTTGAATTGTCATGTACTTGGAAGATGCCATGTCACTTCGTGATTCAACAATTAGTCATGGCGCATTGACCATACATTAATGTCGAGTTCAATTATAAAGAAAAATTATAAGCAACTAATTATAAAACTTTAAAATGTAAAACTTATTTACAAATTTTTTAAATACTATAAAAATTAACATAATAACTTTTATACAATTTTCTTTACATTTTTTTCTTAAACTTTTCTCTATACTAAGCAAAATTCAATGTATTTAATTGAATTTCTATGTCTATAAACAAATGCTCATTCTTTATAGGCGATTGTAAACACCCTTAGGTAAGCAATCTGCACATTTTTTATAGACCAAAAAATTGTTCTCTCCCTTTGAAAGGCACAATAAATGTAATGATATATTAGTCATTTTATTTGAGTGATACAATAAATGCAAGAGTAATTAAGCAATTTTATTTCAAAATACAAATTTTGAGAAAATGACTTAAATAACTTAAATGCTCTTGTATACTTCCACAACTCCAGAGCTGTGCCCACATGGATACTTCTATTATGGCAAAAATTAAGTTTCAGATCTTGTCTTCATTATAACCCATCATAGTTTGAAACAATCTGAGACCTTAGCCATCCTTTTAACTAAAACATAAACCGTCTTAGATGGTGCAGGCACTACTTCAGATGGTGCTCGAACAAAGATGCCATCTCAATCTGTAGCATAAGTTAAACACACAAATCATCCAAATCATCCTAAAAAAATAGCAATATTTAGAAATTGTTTTCAGAAATGCAAAAATGGCATCAAGCAAAATAAATAAGTCAAAGACTCAAGATAGTTATTTGGATGCCACAAAAATAACCTCATTTCATGCTATCAAATATCAATCAAGACGGAAAGAATAAGGTTAACTCACATTTCAATTACTTAAATGGGGACTAGTGAGAACGAAACTTTTTCAATTTTTGGTTGAGTCAAAATTTTCAAAATAGCAGAGAATTCGAAGGTACCGCTTGGTAAAAATGATTTGTTTTGAGGGATTTGCCCACCTTATAATTAGAACGATGCACATTGCATCTTCACTACATCCATGTCAGTCAATTAGAATGACCAAAGCCATCCATCAGAGTAGTATGTCCTTTAAATATCCACTAAGGAGTCTTTTGATCATGAAACAAAATTATACCATTATAAATGAAGATCAAGTTAACAGAATTACCCATAAAAGTTATGCAATAAGGAAATAGAATTCTTATTTATTTTATTATGCAATGATGTAATAATTATTTGAAGATTATGGTTTTTAATTTTGTAATTAGGGTTTTTTTATTTAGGAATCAGGGTTTAATTAGGGATTTGAATAAAGGCTTTTGGGCCTAGGATTATGTTAACCCATATATTAATTTCCTGATATCAATAATCTTATTGATACTAATAAATCAGGTTATTCAGTATGTTTTCTAAGCCTTATTATGTCTTATCTTTTGGTTCTACATCAAAAATTCACTCATAAAAATTGCCTTAGAACAAGAATATTGGTAAAGGAAGGGATGATGTGAGAGGTGGTTGCATGGTGTCAATCCCTAAAATTTGGAACGAGCTTGAGATATGTTGACCATGGAGGATTAGATTAATAGGGAAAAATGCACAAAACCCCTATGAACTTTGACGCTTTTTGCCAACAGTTACCCTGAACTATAAAATTCAGAAAATTAGTCCTTGAACCTGGCCAAATCTCTCAATTGGTCCTTCCATTCCACTTCCGTTAATTAGATAACGAACAACACATGATTAATACACGTGGCACCATATGATTGAGAAATCAAATATAAAACTTTATCCCTTTAATTTTTTACCATATTTTCACTATATTTTCCATATATTAAAATAATTTTCAGAGTGAAAATGTGAGGAAAAAATAAAGGGATGAAGTTTTTATTTGATTTGCCAATCATATAGTGCCATATGTATTAATGATCACAGGTTAATCATGTATTGTCCATCATCTAGTTAACGGAAGTGGAATGGAAAGACCAATTATGAGTTTTGGCTAAGTTTAGGGGCTAATTTTTCAAAATGTATAGCTCAAGATAGCTGTGTACAAAGGGGTCAAAGTTTAGGAGGGTTTTATGGATTTTTCATTAACTTAATAACATACTATAATCATGTTATGATTAACCACTGTATCTCAAATCTGGATAAAACTCAACCTTCAGTTGGATGAGAATGAGCATCACTTATCACCTATTCCTTCTCAAAGCAAACTTGCAGAGGTGTCAAAAATAAGTTGTGAGAAAGGAGTAAATAACTTAAAAGAAGACAAAGAGGCTTCATATAACTTACAGCTGTCAATGCAGCCTCAGCACCCTTGTTCCCAGATTTGCCACCAGCTCGATTTAGAGCCTTCGCTTAGCAGAAAGAGAACAAATATAAATCTTAACAATGATAATCCTCATTAACAAAGAAAAGAATTTGACAACTTCAGAGTAAATGATTGAGCGTAAACTTACCTGCTCCATATTATCACATGTTAGGACACCAAATATGCATGGAACTCCTGCAAAGTCATCTCAAAAATCTTCAGTGTTTCAGGTTGAATAAACATACATTGCTTGAATTAGTAACAATATCCCCAATTAGATCACAAATGAAAGATAAGATAAAATATTCTATTTTCTGAGTGACTAGCCAACATGTTTTCAGTAATATTTCACTTAAGACCATACTTATGGTTGCCTAATGTAAGTTACTGAGAGTTTCTTTTTATTATTATTAGACTAAATTACATTCACCTTCTCTGAGGTTTTTATACTGAAACTTTCCCTCTCGTTTCAATTTATACTGAAACCTCCCCTCTATTAACAGAATTATTAACAAAGACTATATTCTCCTAACACAATGCATATTTTCTCCCAGAAACTTTCAAAGGCCTAATTTAATGTAGCAAAAATTGCCAAAAGGCCAAATTAATGCTTATGAAAAATTAAAATAAGAGAGGTTAGTGTAATATTTTAAAACTAAACGGTAAGTGTAAATTTTAAAAACCTCAAGGGAAGTGAATGCAATTTAATCTCATTATTATTTGCATAAAAAATAATGTATTAAGAGAAAGAAGAGAAGTATACATGAGAATAAGAAATCCTCCTAGAAAAACAAACACAGAATAGAACAAAACAAAAGATCTCTTCAATCGCTCCATAAATCTATTAGAGAAATGCCTCTAAACAAGTCATGAGCTGAAACCATAAAGAAGCCAAAGAAACTGCAACTCTATCCCTTCAAATTTGTGAACAGAGAAATTTCTGGTCAAAGACTCCCATTTTGTTCCAACCATAAATACTACAAGTCTGCAAAATCAGGACACCGTCAAAGTATCTTACACTCCTAATTGCTTCCAAAGCCTCTTTAAGTCGGATCTATAAAAAGTTATCTAAAGAGGCTGGACAAAATTATTGTTCATCAAAAAAACCCGAACTTATATTCTGTAGTTATTAATAGCGTGTAGCGCCCTTACGGCAAGGGCTCCACAATGCTATAGCAGTGTTGTGCAGGATACATTGAAATGTAGCACACATTATAATAAATATCAGTTATATTTAATATAATTCATAATGACAACAATATACTAATAAACTAATTAATATATAAGAAAAACTAAACTTGCATATAAAGCATAGCTCATGACAACTTTCATCCATAAAACACATTAAATACTTAAATCACAAATATGTCAATGTTTAACAAAGCTTTTGAGTGTAAGCTTTATCCTAAGAGATCTAAATGACCCTCTTATTCAATAAAAGTAACACCATCATAAAAATCATTATTAGCCAATATCTCAACCAGAAGCAATTTTAGAAAGGAGTTGAGAAGAATAAGGGGGAAAATGGAAGAGGATGGATGGCTGATATGAAGATTCAAAGAAATTTAGAGTAAAATAATATTTTGATTCTCCTAAGATAGTACTTTTCTCAATTGAGTCCCCAAATAGGTAATCCTCTCAATTTAGTTCCCTACAAATCAATTTTGCTATAATTTGGTCCTTCCATTAGTACAATTAACCATGAACTAACAGTTTCACTGTCATGGACTAACAAAAAAGCTACGTGTTCATGAAATGTATTGGCAGCCCAGGTGTAACCAAAAAAACTGAATCAGTTTTTTAAAAAAAAATAAAAAAATAAGCTGAATCTTCTTCTTTTCTTGGTGGTAGGCTTGTAGCTTTCCTTTTCGTATTAGGAAAGGGTGGAGCAAATCCCCTTCTGCAGTCCTTTCTTGCCGATCGTTTAAGTGAAAGCCAGAGCACAGAGGAAAGAAAATGAACAGAAGTTTGCAGAAATGCGTGGATGTGGAGTGCTTGGATTGTTGGAACCACCATAGCTATCTTTTGCTTTTTAGGAGCCAAGGGTACAAGTTTTTAGAATCTCAAGTTCGGTCACAGGAGCATCAGGTTTGCTGTTCCTCTTAGGTTGCAATAGTGGACCTACTTGGTGGGTGGAGAAAGCTCCAACACTCTCGAAACCAAGTTCAGAACAATAAGAAGTTAAAGCAAAACAAGTAAGACATGTGAAGTTCCTTCTGATCTTAACCTGCATCGCATACAGCTTAGTCTTGGCTACAGGAAACATTTTCTTTCAAGAATAGAATACCAAAGTAGAGTCTTGTTGATAAACCAGAAGGAGGTTCACTTTTCTCTTAAAATATATTTTAATTTAAATCTGCTATTTTTTTAATGACACTTGGACTGCCAAGTAAGTATTTAACGGATACATGGCGTTTTTGTTATTCCATGTCAGTAACACTGTTAGTTCATGGCTAATTATACTAATGGAGGGAAAAAATTAGAACAAAATTAATTTTTGAAGAACTAAATTGAAAGAATTGCATTTTGGAGGACTCAATTGAGAGAAGTGTTATTTTTGGAGGACTAAAACATTAATTCATCAGAAATTTAAAATGAAAGAGATTCCAAAAAAAGAAGAAATTTTAAATGGAATATTCGGATTCTATTCTCAATTTTACTGAGCAATGAGACTAGTATTCAGTGCTTGAAACTTTCAAGAACTCTTTCCACTACTTGCTTTCAATAATTGTCCCAGAAGCCAAAAAGGGAAACCTGAGGTTACCCAGAAATGGTGCCAACAGAGGCAGAGTGTTGAAATCCAAAGTCAAAGACTGTCGAAGGCTGCTGACCCTTTGACCCCAGATCTTACATATTTTTAAGAGCCTCTTTACCTTTGTCAAATAGCAGATATAGCTCATACTACATGGACTATGATGTAGCACATAGAGTGCGGCTATATCCAGACTACACAAAATTGGAAACAACACAACTGTAGCGTAGCACAATCTCTCAAGATAATGCCCTACCCCTACAATGCTATAGCCATTGATATATCTCGCTATTAGTAACTATGTTCTACTGCACAGCTGCCATGCTACTTCATAGTGCCAAAAAACAATGACCAATTGTCACGAAATTCTGAAAGCACATAACACAAACATGTGGAGGAATAGCCTTATAAGACTACAACTCTACAAGCATGAAGCAGATTATTCATATTGATTTTGTTGAGTACTGCAGTTCAAACAAAAGCCTTCACTTTAGTGGGAATCTTAGTCTTTGTCACGATCCCATTGCATCTAGTATAAGATGGATGTCCCACATCGTCCAATATGAGTTGGCCAAGTGGGGTTTATAACCCCTTGAGCACCCTCCCCTCAACAACTAGCTTTTGACGTGAGTTATACCCGAGGTAGTTGTAACAATGGTATCAGAGCAGTTTGGTCCTAGCCACGTCGCAGAGTGGGAGGGCTGCTACCCGAACGGGGATCCGTGAAATCACTGCCACTATGGACGTCAGTTCTTAAGGGGCGTATGGGATGGATGTCCACATCACCTAGTATGGGCAGGACATGTGGGGTTTATAACCCCTTGGGCACTCCCACATTAGCGATTAGCTTTTGAGAGTGAGTTCTACCTGAGGTGGTTGTAACAATCTTCCAAAAAGAGATGGACAATGAAAAGCTTTATATATTTGGATTACAAATCAGAATTTGGAAAAACGATTTACAAACTACAAGAATAAAAACAAGAGGAATCCAAGGACCATATCCTTCCATTTGGCAAAGCAGAAACACAGAAAGTGCCAAGGATTTCCAATCGTTAAAAAATATTTTTTGCTTTTGATAAAAAAAAGAAATTATATTAAGAAAAGAGATAAAAGATAGGAAGATAGGGTATCCTCCTAATATAAAGGATATAAAAACAATACATTGAACAGAATAAGAGGAAAGGGTATACTCCTCATACAGTTTTATGCCCTAATATTTGTATTATGTGGATGAACAGTGCTGAAAATGGTGCTCATTTATTTTTACATTGCAAAGTGGCAATTTTTATGTGGGATGAGTTATTTGGATTCTATGGTGAGAATTGGGTGTGCCCACAGGATTTAGAGAAGTTTCTCCTTATAACTTATAAGGTTCAAAGGTTTTGGACCAAGAAAAGCAGGTAAAATTTTGTGGCAATGTACGATCTTTGCTGTGATTTAAAATATTTGGTAGGAACGCAATGCGCATATTTTCAGGGGTGTATCTTTGTCTTTAGATGCTTTATGGGACAGAATTACTTTCTCCGTTTCTCTTTGGTGCATGGTTAATGGCTTATTTAAGGGAGTGTCTCTGCAGGATATGCAAAGGGATTGGGGAGCTTTGCTGCATTTTTAAAAAATATCATCAACAACTCTTCCATTAAGGTTCCTAGAAAAATGAAAATTCCAAGAAAGACCAGAACCTTGTATACTAAAAAAGTTAGTTATCAGGGCTTGGTACAAAGTTAATAGACAATAAAGGCTGAGGAAGAACTCAAAAAAGAAAAGGCCCCAACCCATTGATTTTCCTAAAACTGAAAATGAGGATCATTCTGATAGAAACCAACTCACCAGCCAAAGAATTGAAACAGAACACAACTTATATTTATGATAATTAAGTCTTACAAACAGAACATACACCCTCAGAACAGAGTTTCACACATTAACAGCCACTAAGAACACAGAACTACACGCACAACTCACTATCACACACTTTAAAATATCTATCAAACATTACAAGACAGTAGAACACTTAAAATATGCAGCATTTCGAGTGGCCGAAAACTCCCAATTCTGGCAATTTGAGAAGTCAGGGTCTCCCTATCCAATTCCCAATACTTCCACTCTGCCTCTCTTCCTCTAAATTTAAGCCTTTTCCCCAACATAACTGCCTGCCCATAACTGTCCCCCCTTGTGTAACCGCCTGCCCCTTACTTAACTTCCCTAATTTGAACATGTCTAACATTAGAGGTTCTAACACCCCCCCCCCCCTAAAAAAAGACACCTTGTCCCCAAGGTGAAATGAAGAAAACAATTCAGAAGTTGGTTCATCCTGGTCTCTCGGCACTTCCTCTTCATCTACTACGAGAATATTCAGTTGGGTGGTTTTTACATCTATGTGGGAATATTTCTCATCGCAGCGGAAGCAAAGACCTTGCTCCCATCGGCAAGTTGCCTCAACATCAGACAGTCAACGGAAACTCGCTTCTCTTCCACCATTTCCTCCTCCTCCCCTGTTGACGTTCGTTTGTTGCTGCCAAGGACTATTCTCTACCGTTGCCGGCACTATCTGATCTCCTCCAGACCTTCCTATCATCGCGCCACCATTCCATACGCTACTTCGTGAAGGAGCCTCTGTTTGTATCCACCTAGTCATAAACCTACTAGTCGCTCTTCCAAACCTGTCTGAAGCTTCCATGGATCGAGTCCCTATATCCAAATAACCCAGTCCTTCCTTTCTCCTCTCGATGGCCAGGTCCAGTATGTGATTTCTTTCCTCAATTTTCAAGGCTAGCCCATCAGGTGCTTCAAGGTCATGGGACGTCCCAATCTGACCTCAACCTTGATTTCATATCTCATTCCATTTCTGAAAAAGGCCCCATGAGAAGTTCCTCAGATGCATCCTTCAAAGGCGCTAATGAGCCTCAAATTGCTGTCTATACTGTGCCACCGACCCTTCTTGCCTTAGCACCATTAATGTCTCATAAGGATCCCCAACCTGGGATGGCTGAAACCTATCAACCAGTTCCTCTTGGAAATCAGCCCAAGAAAGTATAGGATGACGAGATTACATCCACTGGAACCAGCCAAGTGCCTCTCCCTCCATGCTTACTGCCACAGCCTTTAACTTCTCGTTCTCATCTAGTCCATTGAGTTGGAGTATCTTTCAATGCAAAAAATCCATCCCAAAGGTCCTTTCCAGAGAAAATAGGTAGATCTAGTTTTCTAAATTTAATTTCCTTCTCCCTAGCATTCTCCACTGGTTCGTGAACCACATTCCTTACCCTTTCTCTGGGGAAGGTCTCGACTAAGGAAGGGTTGGTTCTCATTTGTGTCTTGGTTTTCATTTTTGAGAAGAAATGATGATAAAGGATGCCTCAACCTCCAGAACTTCAAAGATGAAGCAACTTTGACTTCACCCTGGATCAAACAACGAACATATGAATTTGCACAAAGGGGGTGCACAACAAACACCGGTCCACAATGACGACAGAGATGGCCAACAAGTGCTGGTCCAAGATGCTCTGGTTTTTCGTCCTTGCCATCTACTTCGTGAAAAGGATTGCGTAACAGACGCTGTCGACGACGGCGAGATCTGGTTCCCGCGACGATGACAGGAGGGTGAACGATGACTGGCGACGACATCAACAGCTTTAGGTCAGCGAAGGTTAGGGTCCTTAGGGAACAAAGTAGACTACCAAACAAAAAAGACAAAAAAAAAATAGAAGAAAAAAAAAAGAAGACCAAAAAAACAGGTAACACCAAAGTTGAAGGGCACACCTAATGTTCACCAAAGATTCCAAACAGTTTATTCCACAAAGGTACAGCCACCCTACAATTTAAAAAAAGATGGGCAGCTGATTCAAAGCTACCCATTCATATGGCGCAAATATCAAGGGAAAGAGTTGTTCTAGATCTTCAATCTTGCAACATGTCATTAGCTTTACTCCCATCAGTAATACAATCCAGACAAACGACTTGACATAAAGGGAAATTTAGAATTCCAAATAGGTTTATCAAGTAAAAACTCAATCCTGTTAGGAGAATGAGCTACAAATTGAAAAACCGGTTTACATGAAAAAAAAACTAGAAGAGTCAAGTCAAGAGTTCATATTATCCTATCTAGATTGGGTGAAAAGTTAATAGAATCTAAGAGAAACAAGAGGGATTGTAATCCCTGAACATTCCTATCACTAAGACTTCTAAAAACCTGAAAGTTCCAAGACACAGATGACTTCATGATAATAATAAAACTCACAAATTTACATTGACGGGTGCAGAATGGTGCAGAAATGGTCACTTATTTTACATTGTCAGTTACTGCTTCATTATGGAATGAGCTGTTTGGGGTCTTGGGTGAGAATTGGGTGTGTCCGCTGAATTTAGAGCATTTTCTCCTCATACAATTTAAAGCTTTCGGAAGGAAAAGTGATGGTAAAACTTTGAGGCAATGTCCAGCTTTTGCTGTTATTTGGAATATTTGGTTGGAACAAAATGCCCATATGTTTGGGGGTGCCTCCATGCCTAAAGATGTCTTATTGGCTAGGATTAGAATTGTGGCCTCTTTTTGGTGTTCAGATCAAGGCTTTCTTAATGGAGTGTAATAGATATGAAAAGGGATTGAGGAACAATTTTTTTAGATAAAAGAAGAAATTATGTTAAGAAGAGAAAAAGATACAAGAGAGGACAAATAGGGTATCCTCCTAAGATCTATGACCCAAACAATATTACAATCAACAGAAAAGGTGAAAAGAAAAAAATTTCAAAATGCAGCAAAGCTCCCCACTCCCTTTGCATATCTTGGAGAGTCACTCCCTTAAATAATCCCTGAGCCATGCACCAGAGAGATGCAGAGAAAGTTATTTAATCCCATAAAGCATCTAAAGACAAAGAGTCGCCCTTGAAGATACAAGCATTCCGTTCCAATCAAATATTCCAAATCACAGCGAAGACCATAGTTATTAAAATTGCAATTTAACTCTTAGAAAATTGAACTCTATGTAAACTCAAGTTTTGGTAAACTCATAGTGAACTCAGTTAAACTCATAAACTCGCGAGTTCACTACTGATTTTATGAGTTTACATAACAGCCTCAAACAGGCTTCTTTCTTTAGTTTTCTAATTCTTAGTTTACTAAGCCCAGTTGTCCTTCAGTATTCTGCCCCAACCAAGCCTGTAAAGAGGGAAAAATTGCAACCACAATGCAGTGTTTTCAGAAGCAAACTCTCGTCATTCTTCATCTACCCTAATGCTGCAAAATACAGCAACCCCTTGGAAGTTCAATCCTCACACTGCAGCACTGCACAAGTCAACATCTCAACCCAGTCCAAGCAGTTCTAACTCTAATCTCCTCCAATCTGCTTCTTTCTCCACTTTTCCTTTGATTGTTACCTCTTTATCTTGCACATGCCAACAAGCTCTCCACCTTCAGCCAGTAGGTAGTACGCACACAAGCCCTCCTCCCCTTCTTCCATTTTCTATCTCCCCTGCATAGTCTACCCTATTCCTCTTATTTGTTTTCAAATTTGGATAAGCAGGAAACATGTAATTTGATTCTAATGGTTTCTTTTTTTTTTATATAAATTTATTATTGCTGTGTTATGTATGAATGTTATTGCATAAATACTTCTGTTAGTTGTTACTTGACACTTGATATTGATTTATGTTAGTAAACTCGTAACGAGTTTACAGAGTTTACGAATCGAGTTTACCCCTCCCTCACAAGTTTACTTAAACTCTCAAGTTTGACAACCACGGCAAAGCTTGCACACTGCCACAAAATTTTACCCTCCTCTTTTGGTCCAAAACCTCTGAACCTTACATGGAGAAACTTCTCTAAATCGTACCGACACACCCAATTCTCACCTAATATGCCAAAGAGCTTATCCCACAAAAACAGTGCCATTTTGCAATGTAAAAATAAGTGAATACCATTCTCTGCACTATTCATGCACTTGATACAAAAACTAGGAGACAAAGTTGTACTAGGAATATGAATCTGCAGCATGTTATTTGTATTAATTATATTGAGTACTACTGTCCAAATAAAAGATTTGACCTTTGGAGGAGTTTTAGACTTCCAAATGGGTTTTTCAAGGAAAAAACTTACTCTAATAGGAGTGTAAGCAAGGAAATGAAAGTAGGATTTATAAGTATAAACACCACAAGCATCTAGAGTCCACACTCTCCTATCCTTCATAGTGGATAAACTAACAGAATCAAGAAGCAAAAGGGATTCATATTTGATAGACCCCGGGCATTGAAGACATATTTTAGGAAGAGAAAGGGCAAATCCGACTATGAACACCCACCACACGTGT
>JASKGM010063158.1:0-17445 GCA_034509205.1 Ceratonia siliqua
TATATATTTATAAATATATTTTATTTATATTAAATATATAATTAATAATATGAAATAAATATTTAAATAAAATTAAAAATATTTAATATTAATTAATAAACATTTAATTATTAAATTTTAATTAATAATAAATATATTACTTTCTCGCCGAATTTCTCACGGATAAGGTCCGTGAGAATATGTCAATGTTCTCACGGATGGTCTGGTTGTGAGACTTTCTCACGGCTGACTATCCGTGAGAAATTCTCACGGATGGTCAGCCGTGAGAAATTCTCATGGATAAACATCCGTGAGAAATTCTCACGGATGGATTGGCCGTGAGAAATTCCGTGACCAACTCATCAAAAATCTCACGCCCTGTTTTCCGTGAGAATTCAAGTTTCTCACGGAAAATAGGGTATTTCTCACGGAATTTGTCCGTGAGAAAATCCATGTTTTCTTGTAGTGAACTTTCACCTTAAGGACGAGATCATATATCCTTCTTAGGTAAATCAAAATAATTTCTGCCTTAGGGATGACATCATATGTCCTCCTTATGCACAACCTTACAAAGTACTCTCAAACTACGTGAATATTGATCTTCTCAGGGATATGTAGGAAATTACCCAATAAGGCATGTTTGACTCTCTTTTTCTTCGAGTAGCGATCATCTATCTTTCCTACGAAGATATTTTCAAAATAATATCGAGTTACATGGACCTTGATCTCTCAAAGGTACTTAGACACTTACACAATAATTCAAGTTCAGTTCTGTCGTTCTTTATTTTCTTTGTATCACAATAACAAAAAAAAGGTAATCAAAAAAATTAAAATACAATAAAGTTAAGCACAAATAATCTAGAGTAACCATCTTTAGGAATAAACGTTGTAAGGTGCCAATACATTCTTCACATGTAATTAGACTCTCAAACACTTCCTTTACTTTTTAATGCCAATGCTGTTTTTTTTTTAAATATTTCAATTATCTTTCTAATTAATTTGTGGCAACTTCATTTTTTTATATAAAATCTTGGCATTTTTTCTGATTATCACGTTGTGACAATTAGTTTTGAGGGTCTTGATCCTACTCCTGTGTTCCTATAGCCTCTCTAGCTTGAGTTGATCTTCAAATTTCTAAATTTCTCTTAACTAAGTCAGCACCTCAATGGGTTTTACGTAACTTTATTTTGGAAACTGATCAATTTTGGGGATTCGAAAAACTTGGTGATAACTTAAGCATAATTAACACAAGATATAGTTGATAAAGTAGATTGCTAATGTATCACTTGAAAATATATTTCTTATATATCTAGGAACATCAAAACTAAACCTCACAAGCCTAGTTCAATCATAACGTGGAAGTATTTTATATTGAGCTTTCAAAGCTAGTAAGGTGAGTGGATACTATGCCTTGGATACATGCTTTTTCCTATAAGCTATAGTTATTTTATCTATGATTGTTATCTATATTTCTCATTTATTTATGTTCTTTAAATTTCTAAAAGTAATATTACTATTAAGCTCCTATCATACTACTTTATAAAGATATACAAAATATTTTTTATTTGTATATATCATTCTTGCATATTTTAGATTCACAAAGCATAAGCTAATTTTTTTTTCATGATTTATATATGCTTATGAGTTATATTTGACACAAAGTTTTAAATGACTTTCATTGCTGATGCATATTTTTGAAGCATTAAGTTTTTATTTTCACATGGTTACTATATATATATATTTTTTTTTACCAGAGATAAGTGGGGAGGCCAAGCATCTCAAACCCATGACCTGTGGGGGGAAAAGACCCCTTAGCACTTAAGTTTACAAGTATTTTGATGTTGACAAGATGTACTTATTTTACATGGACAATTTTTCGAAGGATGACTGAATATATGTGATGCATTAAAATTATTTTTGGGTGGATCCTTAGTTACTTTATAGTGAAACCCTAGGTGCACCTAACATTAGATTGCCCATAGACTATTTTGTGAGAGGTTTAAGGTAGGCAATTGGGACATGGTTAACATATGTGAGTTAAGCTTGCTCAAGATGTACAAGATATATGTTACATGATATGAAAGATTCCTATGTAAAGAAAGAGTGGGTCTATCCCCACACTAGGTATTTTCTCGATCATAAATATATGGATTTTCTACCCATAAATCTAGGATTCTTACATATATAAGAAGATGAAATATCAATCTCTTTAATAACATTTTTACAGTATATAAATTTTATATAAGTATACGAAAATTTCAAGTGAATAATATATGAAGTTCACATGGTAAAGCGTACAGAATTCCTATGTATAAGTATATGGGCTTCACTTGCATAAGTATTTGAAATTTATGAATACAAGCATATGAGATTTTTTTATGCATAAGTGTTTGAAATATTTATCATTCCTTATTTTATATGCCTCAATTGTACGAAGGTATGAAATTTTATTCAATTAATTAATATTTGGTTGTTTATATTTATTTCATAAACATATGAGAAATATATGTATATATGTATTATCATATTTTTAAACTTGTACTCTTGGGTATGAGTTTCCTCCTCACTGAGTCTGTATAACTCACCACCCCTTATTTTTACACTAGATTAAATTGCAAGTTTTTCTGGATGACAAATGAAGTAACAATTCGAGTTCTAGGACACTTTGATTATGATGTTGCATAATCAAGTGTTAATTTAAAGGTCTTGCATGTGCATTGTTTCTTTAGAAGATTGTTTTGTAATTGCATTGAATGGTGGATTTGATGGCATTGTAATTTGGAAGCATTCAAATTTTAGAGAGAACTCTGTTAATTTTTTTGTTTTGTCAAGTTTTTTTCTGTTATTATATGACATGAGTTCCTTCCATTTACATTTTTATTATGGTTGTATATAAGTATATGAGTAGGCTTATAGAATGTTATCTAAATAATTCTTTTCTACGTTTAATTGCGTGCTCACAATTAGAGCGTGATATTTATATTTATTAAATATTATATAAATGAGATATAGTGTAAAACTTTTACTTTGGCATATATATGTACTATAAGACAATATATATTAATTTTAAAAAGTAGGCTCAATTATATATAATTATGCAATTTATTTTATTCCATTTAAATATTAATAATTAATCCCTTAAATATAAGTTTCTGTATAATTTACACATTAATTAATAATTTTATTGAAAATACTTCCATGAAATGCATGAAAAAATAGCAAAATTAATAATGAAAGTATTAATAGTAAGTATAAATTCAAAAAAAAAAAGTGTTTATAAGCCCCTATTTAATTATATGATGATGTTACCCATCTTTCCTTCCCCAATTTTAAAGAAAAGACAAAAGCCAGTTTATTTAGAAAAGACAAAAGCCAGTTTATTTAGAAAAGACAAAAGCCATCGAATACATTGGATGTTTTGGCGCAACTTCTTGGTTATCACTCAACGACATAGGATAATATACGATTGGAAGATAGCCAATTACAAAAATAATATTGTGTGCATGCGTAATTTAATAATAAAAATTAACTTTTCATAACTAATTATTTTAATATATTTAGAAAAATATCTTATAATTATTTTTATTTCATTTCCCTTATTAAATTCAAACATGTAAAATCATCATTTACCTTATTTCCCCCTCCCTTCTCTCTTTTTTTTTTAAATATATTTTTTCTTTTCTTCTCTCCGCTCCCAATTAACCTATAGTACATATTAGTAAACCCAAAAACAAATTAGTGATGCTCAACTTGATTTTAACAAAGTGTAAGTTTTAGTTATAATTTTGTATTTTTTATTAGATGTTAATCAATTTGATAATTTTGTAACAGAAAAGACATGAGCCCAAACTTGATTAAAAAATTAAATAAAAATATGGATTAATATAAAATTTAGTTCCTATAATTTAAGTTAATTTTTAATTTAGTTCTTATAATTTAATTTCAGTCAATTGTATCCCCATAATTTTTATTACTACTGTCAATTTAATCACTATCATTAAATTCAACTAACACCGTTAAAAATTTAGTTATTCTTTTAATTAAAAATATAGTTTCATCCAAAACTCAAACGTTATTTTCTTAAGTCAGTCAAACATAAAGTTTGATTATTTTATAAGTCAAGTTTATTATTATTATTTTTAAAAATATTGGTTTCACTTTGAATGACAAAGAAAGTCTTATCCCATCCCCAAGCTTAGGAGATATAAAAGACACCAGATGAGATGTCAGTCATTTCATTTGTTATCATGCTAATATTTGACAATGGCAGTTTTTGGGACACAAAAAGCCAGGGGAGGGAGGAGAGGGAGAATTCACAAACACCCCATTCCTCCTTTAATGACTAAATCCTTTTTCTGTTATCACTCAAAGTGAAAGATGAGACCTCTGTTTTGATGTTCCAAAACAAAGTAGCTTGAGTTTGAGATATTAACAATTCCGTCAAAGAAACACTTCGCCTAATTCTTTTTAATCCCAGTAGACTATGGTTCCTTGTGAAATACAGAGTTGATTCATGATATTGAAAAACAAAAGGGCATGATAAATCTATGGATTTAAAACGTAAAGCTCAAGTTCAAAGGAATGAAGCAACGTTCTGTTCCGGAATCCGGAAATGAGTACTGGTCAAAGTTGCGAGCTCTGCTTTGATGGTCCAAAATAGAGTAGCTTGAGCTTGAGATATAAACGGTTATTTCGATATTAACTAATGCAACATGGAAGAGAAGCCAAAGGAAAATGAGAAAAACTTATGGGGAGCTCTATTTTTAACTAAATTTTGTATTAATTAATAATTTTATGATAGGAATCAAACTAACAATCATAAAAACGATTCAATTAATTAAAATTAAATTATTAAAATTAAATGACTAAAATATATATTAATCCTATATATATATATTGTAATAATAATTTTTTAAATTATATATGAATTAAACTTATAAAAATAGGTATCATTCAAATATATGCTAACCTTAAATATATAATTATGGCCTTAATTATCTTATTCTGCCATTGATTTAATTAATCAAACTACTCCACCCATAATTTTCAATATATATTTGCACCATCAGAAGTTTCCTAGTAAATGTTCTATCACAAAAGGATAGCCTCTATTTCCAAATTAAGGACCCACACGCTTAAAAGTTGGGTGTTCTAGTTCTATCTGAGTCTGTTCTGACTCGACGTGAAAAGTTAAGATCAAAAGAGTAACATCTTTTACATATGGGACGAATCTTCATTCGTATCTGGGACGATTAGACTGTTTTAATATTATTACCTTATTATAGATGATAATGATGTTGTTAAAAGTTCATTTGCTAAGATTATTGCTATTTGGCTTTGTGGGCTTGTGTTTTTTAATAAATATTTTAAATAAAAATGTTAATTAAATAAATATTTAATATTTAGATATAGTTATGTATAAATAATTTTATTAAAAAAATAAATTTGTTGTGTTTAGATGTAAAAAAGTAAAAATATTTTTATATAAGTAAAATTATTGAAAATACTATGTAAATGTATTTTTTATTTTTTGTTTAAATGTTAAAAATTAATTATTTATTAAAATTAAAATTAAAAATATAAAATATTATTAAGAATTCTTATTTTTGTTTATATAAATATAAATTTTAAAATAAAATTTATTATTATAACTTTATTAAAATTATAAAAAAAATTTTTACATGAGATAAATAAAAATAAAAATATATTAAGTAGAAATAATTTTATCCCTCAAAGTTTCTCTGTCTTTTACTTAAAACGACTTTTAACTAAAAAATAAAAAATTAGGTTCTAAAAGTAGCGCTTTCAACTTTTTTTGCAAAAAAAAAATACTTGTGACTGGAAGCACTTGCCTAACAGTCAAGTTGTCCAAAAATGTTTTTTTAATAAAAAACTTCTTTTAGGGAAAAAGCATTTCCCACATAGGCTTCAAGACTACTGCATGGCCCATGGAAAAGGCAAATACTATCTTACTAAGTAGGGTTATGTATTACAGAGTAGGTTTTTTAATTTTTAATTGTTTAATTGTTTAATTTTTTTTTATAATTTTTAGTTTAAGAAATAAGTTAAAAAATTCAAAAGATTTTTTAAACCTTTGTTTTCCTATTTTGTTTTTTGAATTTTTTTGAATTACTGTGTTATGAAATTAAATTTTATTTATTTATTTAAAATTCTTTTAACTTATATATTAAAATAAAAATTAAAAAATTAACAATTAAAAATTAAAAACCTACTCTTAAAAATTATTACTCAAAAGTAAGGTAGAAATCTGAAAATGATTCAGAATTGTCTGCCACTAACTCGCCCAGGACACACTAACATAAATAACAGTAAGTTTAGTATATTAAAAAAATATATAAATCAAATTAATTATAAATAACAAATTGTTATGTAAGTTAGTTTCTATAACAAAAAAATATAAACTAAACTAATCATAAATAAACTTAAATTTTTACGACTTTAGTAAAAATTTTGTGATAAGTATGGATGCCTCAAGTTCCGAAGAATATGATGTTGAGTTGGTGAGTCTGCTGAAGAAAGCAAGCACGAGAAAATGCAAGAACCTGCTTCTACTAATCTTCCCCAGCCTGATCAAAGGTATTAAATATTTTTATGCTTCCATTAGTTTTGATTTTATTTTACTCATTCCCTCTTGTTCTTCGCTAATCGCCCTTGTCAACTCATGTCAGTCTGCTTCTGCGTGTATGTCACTCAAGATCAGAACTAGCTATATAAACCAAAGAGACGGATCGAATTGCTATTTACTATATAAAAAAACGAGAACATCAGCTGAAATATTGTCAAACATACATGGATAGTGTTTCTATTTACATAGTACCATGCCACAACATCCTCGTTATAAGGCACTTTTTTTCCCCCATATTCTGTAACTCTGTTTTCTGTCATCATCCATAGAATCCTCACCAGACTGAGCAAACTTCTCTTTAACTGTTTTGGTTAACGGCACTTGAAGTACGCAGCAGAACTCTGAGAAAAGTCTCCATATATATAACCTTAAAAGCATCCTTAAGCTCCACAGTCTCTTCCACGATGCGGCATGAGAAAATTCGAATCTGGGTTTGTTGTGAGCCGCATAAAACTTTTAACAGAGAAAATCCCTAGATTATTCAAAATCCATTTGATCTCATATTTGCCTCCAGGATTTTGTCTGTCGTACCAGTGGGCGAATCTCGGAACCTTACAATTTTGGTCTAACTCAATCCCCTGTTTTCGATCTAGTCTAACGTTTGAAGCCAAATGGAGCCAAGAGTCTTAGAGAACATTGATTTCCTGGTCCAAAGTTTTCATGTCTCGTACGAAAGCAACGAAAGCTGGTACTGTCTCTTTGTCTTTGGTTTTTTTTAGCAAGAACAGAAAGGATGGTGATTCTCTGAAGTCTTTAGCATTGATCTCCACTCTGGATTACAAATGGCTCTGTCTTAGCGCTATCTCAACGTTAGCCACTTAGCCTAAGTAACTTACTAACTTTCTCCATATAAGACATAGCCCTCCGGCAGAGTAGGAATACAAAAGACAAAGGTTTTCATGGCATGCATTCTGGAGACAAAACAAGGGATAGGGAGACCAAAACGAGAGTAGAAACGAGAAGAGAAAACCTTGAATACATACGTTTTGCTTCAACCCGACAACAGCCGTCATTTTGCTCCAATGCCCTAATTTCGTCTACCATTAAATTCAGCGCCCTATTAATATTTGGATCTCTATTATAACTAATAATTTTGCAGTTTTTGTATTTAGTTTGGATTAGTTAAAGTGGAATACTAACATCTTCAGTTTTATATGAAGATTAGCAAGTAAAAATCTCATTTTGCTTAATTTTTCTTGAAAAATAAAAAAAACATTTAATCGAATATTTTTTGATAACTTTTCATTTTTTTCAAGTTGGATGACCACAATTGTAACCCTTAATTTGTTTTCCATGTATTATGTATTAATTTTGTATTTATAGTACGTATTTTTGGTTTTTATATTTATTTATATTTGCAATTAAACAACTCCAATAGGTTAAAAAAAACAAATAAATGTATATGGCCATATTAAAAACATAATCTTAAAATTAAGGTATTAGAAAGCATATTATGAGCATGCATCAACTATAGTTTCAAATCTTTGTGTTATCATTCCACAAAAAATTAAAAAATTGTTTGCATAAATTTACAATGAATAGTCATAGGTTATACCATTTACTCGTTCCTCATTTTCTAAACCTATTATTTTTTTGGTGATTGCAGTGCAAATTGGCATGGATTGTTTTTCCCATCACCATTAAACGGTGTCATCATTTTTCTCGTCACCACGTTAGGTGCTTTTCTCCAAATTCAATATCAACCGAGAAAAATCTCTCCATTTGATGAGCACAGCATCATTAAGTGGGAATTCTACCTCACTCTATCAATTTATGCCACCGGATTGACAGCAGAAATTAAGCTTCAAGCTTGCAACTCAAGCTATTATTTTATCATCAAAAGATTTACTCTATTATTCGGAGCTTTTCTTGTTGTATTGCTGCTATTAATCTTACTCCCACTGTTTGGGTGGATCACATCAATCTTTTGGGCAGTATTTATGGTGGTTGCCGTAATCAAGTCGAGTAAACAAATTTATCAATTGTTTCAACATGTATTATTTGTTGCTCTTGAAACTATAAGAAGTTTCTTTGAAACGGTACAGAACCACCTTCCTGGAAATGAAGAAAATGACTTGCCTAGTGGGGAAGAAAGTCACTATGCTAGGAATGAAGAAAATGACTTGTCTAATAGGGAAGAAAACTGCAATGATGGGGCCCATGAAAATGACTTGCCCATCTGAAGTTGTAATTCGATATTTTTTAAATATTCAAGTTCAATAGTATGTGCACTTAGAATATATTATAGTTTGTGTATATGGAACTTAGTTTAATTTGTTGAAGTCATGTTACTAGATGTTAAAAACTATGAGTAACTTTAGCTTGTACTAGTGATTGAAAGTTAGTGAATGAAGTCAAGCAAGAGAAAAGAATATAATTTTCTATTTTACTTTCGAAAATAGGAATTACATACATAGGCACTCATTGATGCTTCTTATAATTCCCTCATTTTCTTTTGATCTGCTGTTGTACTTTCACTACTTTGTTTTATCCCCCTCCCTTCATTTTAATATCAGATTCTTTATTTTTTTCCGCTATGGCATTTCACCTCAGATTCATAAGATAAGATCTGAAAAAAAAAAAATTATAAGGGATGCAATTGAAAAAGAAAGATTTCCTAGTCAACAGAAGATGGACTCTACTAGATCCCATCTCTTCATAATTCTTACAGAAAAGATATAACAATTAACTGAAATGGAAACCCAAGAAGCAACCTAGTTTCTATTTGGAGTAACAAGTCAACTTAAGGTAAGGTTTAATTAACTTTATGTTGTCGATATACTGATAAGCAAGGAATTATATTTCCTGCCGTTTCAGTCAAAACGCACGAAAAATTTTGATTTCATGTGAAACCGAAACAAAACATTATTCCAATTTCGAAATAGCAACAAATCGTAAAATTTTGATTCGTTTTGGTGAAAATCAAACAAAAAGTATCGAAACGAAACGAAAAAAAAAAAAAGAATGAAGAGGGATCATGGTAATTTTTACTGCTTTTATATGAGTTGGATTGATTATTGTGACCATATAGACAGACATTATCAATTTTCTCTTAGATTATATCAATATTCTAGATATTTACTTTATAGACATTTTACTGTTAATTGATTCAAACTTCCTAATGATCATTGCTGATTATATACAGTGTAATTTGAAACTTTGAGTTTAATATGTAATTTATATTAAGTTTTATATATGTCACATGTTATCAAAATTTATAAACATTAATTACATTAATGTTATTTGGATGAGAATATAATTATTCAATACTATGTTATCTAATTATATATATCTATATTATTATTATCATGTTAAAATCTTTTATAATTGAAAAAAATTATTATTTAAACTTATTCAAAACGTTTTTTAAAAATTCTTTTGTTTTCATAAAATTTTTAAAACATTTTTATTTTTTGAGTCATCAAAATAATACCTTAAAATAAAATTTAATACCTTGTTAATAAGTGGCTGTATTCAACTTCAGATAGGCAAGTCGTTTCCTTCCTGAAAGCGATTTTCAGCTCTCAATTTTCTTCAATCCCAGGAGAGCGACTCTTCACTGTCAAAGCAGCTTTTTCATTTGTAGAGTGTTAACCTATTTTGTTTAGGTAATTTTTAAAATATTTTAAATAAATTTTAAATAAAAAAATTAAATAAATACTAAAGCACACAAAAATTAAGAAAATGTGTAAATTAAAATACAAAATCAAAAATAAGAAAGAAATAAAAAATATAATAAAAGTCAAAATAATTAAAAAAATTAAAAAATAATAATAATAAAAAAAGAATGTTTTGTGAGTCCACCACCATATCTCTCTCATTTTCTTTCCTCTCCGCTCATGCCACATGTCCCTCTTATCCCTCCCGTTTTTCTTTCCCTACCCTCTAACGCCAACTCCCTCCTTTTCATGTATATTTTTTTTCTTTTATTTTCTTCTTTAACCTATCTAACTTTCCCATTTCTTTTTAGTTTTCAGCTGCCTCCTTTTCCCATACCCCTCTGTTTTTTTCTTTCCTCTCTACCTTATGCTCACTCCCTCCTTTCTCTTCCCCTTCTGAAAGCTTCATCTTCATGCCATCCTTCATCTCTCACTTCACGCTTACATCTCCATAATACTACACATTCACCTCACGTCATTTTTATAAAATTTTATTTTAATGCTGCATTTTATTGGGCTATAAGAGAGAGGTATGAGGCAGAGGAAGGAGGGGATTGGTTTTGATATGTTTTCAGGGCGATTTGGCTTAAAAAGGGACTGCAACTTAGGGTTTAGAGTGAAGCTCAAAGGGGTGGTTGGTTAACACCACCAGGAGGTAATCTTCTTTTCACTTTTTGTTTGCTTTCCTTTCCCAAGATTGGTTCAAATCTTTAAGGCAAGTTGTTAATAATTTACATTTTTGAATCTGAGTTCAAATCTTTTATCATATGAGTAAAATAGTTACTGATTTGCCTTTTAAATTTCTGGGCTCAGTTTGGTATATATTATTCCTTGTTGTGTGGCTCTTGGCTTTATATTTGGATAAATTTTCATATGACTTGAATGCTGCTAGTGTGTCAGCTTATTTTGTTTTATTTTATTTGTTTTATTTGGTCCGTTTTATCTCATGCTTAGTTTGTAAATTTTTCATGATACATAATTTTCATTTTGGTTCCCTTTTTTCTCTTGTAAGACATAAGTCATCCCCATTTTTTTTATTTTGCTATTTTCTTTACTTTGTTTGATTGTTGCTTGCAATTATTTTATTTCCTGCAAATAAAATAAAATGTGTAAAATGCACCTTAAATATCATTTGAGAAATTAAAGAAAAATAAAATAAAGGTTTTTTTTATCATTAAGCCTTTTAGAAAAAATATATAAATAAATTAAATATGTTAAAATTTCAAAAATAAATATTTTGGGTTCTTCTTTTATTTTATTAAAAAACCATTTGCAAATAAGTGGCTATCAAGCCCAAATTCCACTTTTTATAAGTTGTTTTAAATGAAAGATTAAATTGGATTCCAAAGCCCCATTAAACCAACGATTTTGGGTCCAAATAAAATTGGAACACTTTGAGTTCCACTTTGATTAAAGCCTTTCTAGTGTTTTAATATGAAGGTTCAAAGGGCCTAAGTGAAAATCATAAAAGTAAAACTAATTTTGGAAATATTCTTTTCTCACTTTGTTCATCGCTCCAATCACAATTCCAATGAACACTCTAATTCCTATAGGCTTTTAATGGAGGTCTATTCTCCCCAAAAGTCCTAATTACTCTAGGCTTTAAGTAGAAGTTCTTCTTCTCCTAGAGTCCTAATTCCTCCAAACATTATTTGGAGAATTGTTCTCTCATTTTGTCAAGTTTTATGTGAAAATTCATTTTTCCTTATTGTCTCATTTCCTCCAAACATTATGTAGAGAATTATTCTCCCATTTTGTCGAGTTTTATGTGAAAGTTTATCTTCCCCTAGAGTCTTAACTTTTATAAGTTTTAGGTGGAGTTCATTCTCCCCTAATGCCCTATCATCCCTAAGAAAGCAATCATATAACATTCCTAGCCAAAACTTCATCTAATCATCTCGAACTACGTGGGCCTTGATCCCTCTTGGGGTACGTAAGCAATTATCCAATAAGGCAGATCCAGTTATTTCATCTTTCATCTTTTCATCGTATTAACAACAAGAGGGGTAATTAAAATTAACATAAAATTAAAGCGCAAATGATCTATGGTAACCATCCTTAGGGGTGGACGTTATAGGGTGCCTAACACCTTCCCTATGCGTAATTAGACTTTCGAACCATTCCTCTAATTTCAAGGGCTAGTTTTTCTTTCTTTTTTAGGATCCCGATTATCCTTCTAATTAATTGGTGGTGACTCCATTTTTTCACTGTATTTTTCCCTTTTGTGGCCTCATGGTTTAACAGTGCCTTTTCGGCCTTCAGGTTGTGACAGTTTGGCGAGTCCACTGGGGATAGTAGAGAGTCAAGCCCTTTCTTGGTTTGTTTGTGCTTTGCCTATGATTGTTATGGTTATTATTGCTTCAGCACTTTTTTAATTGCTTTTTGGTATTTTTGTGTGTGATTGTGCAAATGCTTTCCCTATTGGCATGCTTTGTTGGAACCCCAGGGTAGATGACTATTAACTGTTATATTCTATGTTTTTGGGTAGATTAATTAGGGTTCAATGTTTGTATGCTCTTCACACACACTGTGCACCATAAACAACCTTTCCACACACCTTTGGGCCCTATACCCGGGTTTGTGCGAACCTCAGGTTAGAATTAGAGGTGGCGTAGTGATGCTTAGTAGGATTTATTCTCCAGAGTATTCATGAAAGTCTCAACTTAAATTGTTAACTCACTTGTTCAGTTGGTTACATGTAGAGGCTTGGTCCGTCCTTGTAATTGCACTGGGAAGTCGAGATCCTCACTGTTTCAGTGGGGGCAGTTTGTTCTAAAAGACAATTCCACTAGAATCATAGACCTACCATGAAACCAGTGCACTGCTAAATTAACCCTAGAAGTTACATTGTAGTTGGGGCTTGACCATTCAGATTAGATTTATTAAAATTAAAGCCAACCCATGTAGGACACTAAAGAGCGTGCTCCGTCTCCTCTTGCTGTCTCTTTACCTATTGCACTTTGTTGTTTTGAAAAAAAATAATAAATAATTAAAAAATGAATGAAAATGAAAAAAAAAATTTCACGACTTTGCCTTGCATGGTTGTATTTTTGTTTTTAAATTATATTCTCATTATTTTCCATTATCATTATGTGGTTTTGTGTCAAGGTCCTTGAATCATTGAAGTAAAAGAAAAAAAATTTTGCATTAAAGATGGACTCAAGTGAACTTTTCTTTCACTCAATTCCATATCCATTATTAGACAATTCCCATGTGATGGTCTTGTACCTCCTTGGGATATTGTTAACCCTATTATTCTTTGTGGAGAATTGAACTCTCAATAGGAGCATGGGCGAGAATAAAGTCCTTAATGCTAATCTTCGCTCGTCAAAGAGCCCAATGATTCAATGAACGACATTAAATTCACTAATGGTAGGGTTAACACCAAAAATAAAAGCTGATTCATTTTGTTTTAACAAATAAAAACAACAAAGTCACACTAGTGTGCCTGCAAGGAAGGCTTCATCCAAGCATTCTCGCTCTCTCAAGAGTATTTACAAAACTACTAGGATCATGTCGATTGAACCAACCAATTTGGAAAACATGTAACGATTGGATAGTTGTATAGATCAGCTTTAGGAATAGATGTCAAAGCTCATGACTCTTATATCTAATAGTATAATGAGTAAGGAACTGATTCAGCCACTACAAGAGTCATTGCACTTTGGTCAATGATCTGGTGGACCGGGGATGGTTAACACCACCACCACCATTGGTTGTTAATTTCCCAGGAAATGAAGGACATACTATGATCAAGCATTTGGGAATCTATGCTTATAACTCGGTACCATTTGTGCCACCCTTAAACTATAATACCCAAATGTTTTAAATAAAACCAATCCTTTTAAAATTTTGGAAAAAAAATTAAAAAAAAGGGATAACTTTTAGCCAATTTTTTTTAAAAATGTCTTCCTTTTTCCCTAATATATATAGTAGCAAAATACCCCCCTTAATACTCCAACCACACAATACCCTCTTTACCCCTTGCTATTACTATTCGACGCCTCTTGGAGAAAGTGGAGGCTATTTTGGAGTCCCTTGGTGGCTATAAGTTGGAGTTCAACACCATTTTTGTTTTAGTAAGTATATGTTTATCATCGTTCCTCTGAACTCTAGAAATTTATGACAATATAGCATATTTGGAATGGTGATTTTGTGGGGTTATTGGGTTTCTTCATTTATAGAAAGTGGCTGGATACTTCTTTCTTGTTAAATAAATTAAATCATGAAAAAAAATCTGGGCAAAGGAAATCACAAAAATTTGATAGATGCTTCTCTTTTGTAAATGTCCCTTCCTTGTTTTTCACGTTCTCTTATTCAAAGTGAGTTAGATTAATTGGTTGGTTAATAATTGACTTGAATATGAACAGTTTGATATGTATATATATATATATATATTATTCTCACTTTTCCAAAACTGTAACTATGGAAGGCATACCAAAGAAGACCAAAACAAAAGAGATAATAATATATGTATATATGTATATATATGTTGTATGGTAAGGACTTATATTGGGGTTATAGGAATCACTACAAAAAAAAGGTATTTTCTGATTGCCAAAAGCCATAAGAAAAGAGAAAAATTCGTCAGAAAATATAGATTATGACAGATTTTCTGTCAGATAATGGGTCGTCAAAATTTATGCTTGTCACAGACGGAGATAATGATGGATTTATGCTGTCACAAATTTTATAACGGCCATTCTGACGACAAGTTGCCGTCAGAAATGGAAGAATAAGGGTTTTCACAATTTCAGACGGAATTAAACAATTAGAATGGGCTGTCAGAAATTTCTGATGGCTATCCGTCATAATGGTCATCAGAAATTTGTTATACTTTTTGTCAATTTTCGACTACTTGAGGCCGTCAGATATTAAAGAGAAAATTTTAATTATTAATTTTGTTATTTTATAATTTTATAAAATTAATTTATAAAATTTTTTAATTTTAATTTTATTAATTTATAGTATTTTGTTTTATCAACTTACAATTTAAATATACAACATAAACAAATTAAGTAGACTAGATCAATATTAATATTCAGAAGCTAATCAAAACAAACTATATATTAGTAATTAATAATCATCTTGTACATCATCAGTGCGATCAGAGGACTAAGGAGGCGGAGGGACAGAATAAGCAATGCCACTTATTAGCTACTTGAGCATATGCAATTCTTCTTCCATCCAGTTCTGCTTCTGCTGGCTTTCTTCAAGTTCTTGTTGTAACTTAGTTTGCTTCAGCTGGAATCGCTCTTCAAGTTCTTGTTCTAACTTAGTTTGCTTCAGCTAGAATCGCTCTTCGAGGTCCTTCATTAAATTAAGCATTTCAGGTTTGTCTTGGCTGGCTCGTGGTGTATGACTTGAATTAGCCACATGCACCACACTAGCCTGAGAACCCAGCCCATAAATTCATCCCTTCTTATTCCCACTGACAGCTTCTATCCATAAATGGATGTTATCGATGGGAGAACTTACTGAGTCCTGAGTATTGGCTTTGAGATCCTGAAAAGATTTCCGCATGAGTTAAATCATAATTAGTGAAAAGTAATTTGAAACACAATTAAAGATAAAATAATCTATAATATTAAAGTTTAATGAAATTTAAACTAACTTACGTAGGTACTCTCAGTATATCAATTCACCCAGCACTTGGACTCATTGTACTGCATATGAAGAAATACCTCAGAAGCGTCAGGCTCTCTCCCTAACTCCTTTGCATACAAACAATGGATTAAAGTGTTAGAATAATGAAAAAGTAATTAATAAACTAAATTAAAGTTGTAAGTTAATAAAATGTTACGAGCTTCCTTGTATGGTCAGATACGGACATGGATCCAACTCGATGGGTAGCAGCGCCCTTATCGTTCGACCGGTTTAGCTTGTTTCGTTCTGATTGGGCATTGAAATCGTCTTTAGCCCAAATTTCCCAAAGCTGCTCCTTGATTTCTTTGCCCAACTAGTTCCCACGTCTTCCCTTCCCGGATTGCACCAAAACATGATCGTATGCTATTAGAGCACTTATTCTCCCATATCTTACGAATTCGATCATTATACTCTGGTCTCCAGGTACACTTTGTCTACATTTGAAACAATACAGTTAAAGTTAGTAATAATTAAAATCAAGTGAATTTGATAAGAACTTTGAAGTTTGTTTAGTACCTTAAATTGGTTCCACCATTACTCCTTCACTTCTTTGGGAACTGAGGTGAAGTTAGTCCAAGGCCCTAAAAAATGTGATTTGTAAATTCCTGAAATATAGTTAACGGTTGGTAGGCGCAGTAAAAGCTGCAAAGAAAAAATTAACTTTGTTATAGGAACGAGTATTAGAATTATTAGATAAACAATACTTACCAAATATTAAAAGTGTACTTACCTGGTGTTGCCAACTGGCTTTATACACAAGCGACCGTCAGCCCATCTACTACCAGCCTCAAAATTGAAAGTTGTGGATAATGGACTTGTATGGACATAGAAGGACCCCACAGCACCGGAGGTTGATATTTCCAGTGTTGCTGCAATTACAGTAGGTGTGTTGGATCCAATTTCGAGATGTATTGAATTTGGCCTCGACGTAGAAGGTGTAGCAACAACTTTCCCCTTGTGCTTCTTGCTCGAGGGCCTAGATTCATATCCACGACCTGCCATTAACTAATCTACAGAGATGCTGGAGTCAATTAAGATAATTTTGGTTTTTAATTACCCGCTTTTGAAAAAGGGTCATTCAAAATTATTAAGACCTTTACATGGCAATAATTTCCCTATGACATTTTAAAAAACAAATAAAAATTCGTTATAAAAAAATTCTTTCAAATAGCCAAACATTATAATAGGATCAGACTAAAATACATAGCAACTATGTTTGGATTCTGATGATACTTACTACTTTTATGAACTTAGCAGCCTTTTGGATTAATTAACTAGAAGGTAGATTTTTTTTTTTTATAAATACATATATCTTTTTCTACATGCTTATAGTGATTGCTATCCAATCTTGAAGAACTCTAATGATGGGTTGGGGAGGTTATTATGCTGTTGTCAATGGCCACTCAAGGCATAGTAACTTTGGACCTTTCTAAGCACTAGTTAGTAGGGTAAGGCAAACTACCTTTTCTTAATGGTTGTTGTCTAGTTGGTATTTACATTATGACCTAACCATCT
>JASKGM010063169.1:0-17443 GCA_034509205.1 Ceratonia siliqua
TAAAATAAATTAAATTTTTAATCACAAACAATCTAGGGTAACCATCCTTAGGTATGGACGTTGTAGGATGCCTAACACATTCCCCATATATAATTAGACTCACGAACCTTTCCTCTGATTTCAAGGGTCAGTGTCTTGTTTTCTTCCATTTTTAAATGATCCCAATTATCCTTTTAATTAATTGGTGGCAACTTTATTTTTTTCTACATTTTCCCTTACACGCCTAAAGTAATAAAATAATAGCTTTTTACCGGTTGTCACGTTGTGACAATTGACATGTATATAAATGTCACACACTTGACTTAAAATTGATTAAAATTTACTTAGATTATATATATTGTTTTGATGGGTTTAAAAAATGATTTTCATTTATTGATTCATACATTGAGTTAATCCTATAAAATTGGTTTTAAATTGCATTATTAGGTTGGTAGGATGAGGCTGCTCCAAGGATCTTTAGCCTATGTTGGTCACATACTGAGTTGGGTTGTGACATTTATATCAATTTAGCATCTTAAAATTCTGAAATTAAAATGAAATTATATTCTTAAGTATTAAAATGATATAAAGAATCTGTAAATTATTAAATTAATAATGATACTATCTTTTGAGAATAAAATAGGGTGTTTATAAAAGAAATAAGATAAAAAATAAAGCAACTTTATAATAATTCATGAATATATAATTTTATTAAAGATAATTAATTATTCTTTGTGCCAATTAATTATAATTATTTATATTTTTAAAGTGCACCATATATAGATTTTAATCTTTAAACTAAACCATGCACTTTAGAAGAGAGAAATCTTTATTTATATCCAAAGAAACGCAGATCATATGGCATGCATCAAGAGGATGGTAACTCATACAACAACGAAAATTTTTTATGTACTCTTAAAATATTATTTCAAATCTATACAAGAGATAAGATCAACCCAACATGTGTAAAAATTAATACTTAATTGATGTAATTAATTATTGAATATGTTCTTAAATCACTATTTTGGCAATCCAATGCATTGCAAGATGGCTCACATCAAGTTTAGTAACATTACTTTAAGTTTCAACTAATTTTGTTTTGTTTAGGTGAGAACATTAATCTCGACTACTTCAAATGTGTAGTTATAACTAACTTTGTTTAGCAATAACCTTCATTTTCCCATCAACATTATTTTGGGGACTGTCTAAATTAGTTGTTTCTTTCCAAAAATAAATGTGATTTTAATAATGTTTAAAAAATTAGATCGGTCATTGAATTGATGGAGGTAGCGGGTTATAGGTCAGTTGTCTAACCGCGGTCAAATCGTGGTCGAATCAAATTTGAATTAAAAAACATATTTTAGTTTATATATTATATATATAATGTAATATATTATATACATAATTATTATTAATTAAATAAAAAAATACAAATACAAATAATCAACTAATAAATAGTGAAATCCCAATATACTTAAAACATTAGTAAGATTTTTATTACAATTAAAATAAGTCTATAATTTTCATGACAATAATCAATAATTAATATAACATCTTCAATCACAAAATAAAAAAAAACATGTAAAATTATAATAAAATTAATTAATAATAATACAAAAATATAAATATAAAATATAATTTAATAATTTATAATATATTTAAGAGTTTCTTGCATTGAAAAGTGATTGCTTGTCTTAATTTATAATATATTTAAGATTTTGTTGCATATACGTGGAGCTTTTCTTTAGAGTTGGGAGTTGGGTTTATACAGTGGCAGATCTTGATAAAAATGTGAGGGGGCAAAATTTTTTAATGACTGTATTATGTTATTTCTTGGGTGATTGCTATGTTATCGCCCTATTTTTTGATGGTAATGCAGCCCTCCCACCTTTCACTTTTTTTTGTATTAATTGGTTGTTTTCTATATCATATATTTTTTTGAGAATTTTTGAAATGTTTTTAGACTTTTGTTGACATTTTTTACTTATGAAAAGTATAATTTTAAAAAAAATGTTAAATAAACAGTACAATAAGTGTAAAAATTTTTTAAAAAAATTGAAAACATTTCAAAATTAAAAATTGAAAATTGAAAATTGAAAATAATACCAAAAGGTAAAAACCAAAAACCAAAAAAATGGGGTAGGAGGTAGGAGGTGAAAATGCATTGTTACAGTCGTAATAGTGGGGTTATAGCATAGCAAATGACTATTTCTTCTTAGTATTTAATGGCTTTATTAGTACCAAAAAAGTGGACAAATATTGATAAATAAAAATAGCAAGATGACTGTGCAAGCTCAACAACAATAATGAAATTCTTTGTCTTTGATAAAAAATCAGTCATATTTAAGAATGATGAAAAAAAATAAATATATAACATAAATTGCATATCTAAAAATGGAGAATTAAAAAATTTGCAGAAAAAACCAGGCATTATATATGTTGTGAATATGAAAATAGAAAATGTTAATAAAAGATGAAATAAGAGAGAGTTGGAGAGAAAATAAAGAAAGAATATAAAAAGTTAAAGAAAGAATATGAAAAAAAAAAGAATGGAAAAAGTTGGAAAGAGAAGATGAAAAAGAAGAAAAGAAAAAGTTGGAGAAAGAAGATGAGAGAAAAGAATAGAAAAAGTTGAAGAGAGAGATAAAAAATATTATTTATAATTGTGTATTTTCTTTTGTTACACTTCTGTTACATATTCATGTTTAACTATTGATATATTATAAAAAAATTACATAACAAAATATTTTTAAAAAAAATAATTATATAACAAATTTTTTAGGGGGCAATTTATTTTTTTTTAATTTTTATATACAAAAAATATTTTGGGGGGCGGTAACCCCCTATGTCTCCCTAAGCTCCGTCGCTGGGTTTATAGGTTTGAATATATTGATCCTATTTTATAATTTGGTTTAATATCTGAGTTCTTTTATTAGTAAATGTTGCAGTCAAGTTTCTCATAATTTTTAAATATTAACTAACATTGGAACAAAAGTCACAAGACAAAGTCATTCTTTTCCACTTTTCAAGATCACCCAAAGCCCATTCTTTTCCTTTCCTTTCCTTCTTCTTCTTCTTCCTCTTAGAAACCCTATCTTCCTCTTAAAAACTTGGAGATATGAGTGTGGCTATGCAGCTTCCATTGATAATATGCTTGGCCATCTACTTTGCTATTGTCTTCTTCAGCTACCTATTGTTTAAAGACTCCTTCATGCTCGATATGCTACTAAACTTTGACCAGAATTATGATACTAGTATTGGAAGATTACTCAACGGCATACCTCCATCCAACGAGCAGTGCAATACTTTGGCGATGGCTTATCCTTCATTTCCAACACCGTTAATCTCTACGTTGGTGTTTTGCATAGTTTTGAAAAACGTTTTCAATTTTATGTATATTTGAGCTAGGTTGTGAAGATTAAACATTGATTTTGATTTTTTTGGTGTTTTTGTTGGGTATGTTTGATTGAGATTTGTCATCTCTTTTCTTCTTCTTCTTCTAAACAGTTCAACACAAGCCATAAGGAAAATTTCATAAATTGCTAGAATCGGTGACCTGTCCAGTTCACTGATTTTTTACTGATTCAACATCAGGTCACCATTTTTTCAATGGTTTTTGGGACCTTCAGTTTAGGGAGTCTACAAGACCAGCTAGGGGTCTGATTCCCCATTAAATCGATCGAACCAGCCGGGCCGGTCCGATTTTTAAAACAATGCTAAATACATGCCTTGGCCAAAATTCCTAACCAAAGAAGGATTTTATTTTATTTTTTTCAACATCTTTAAATTAAATATTTGAACAATTCAAATATTAATTTTAAAGTAGTTAAACCAAAAAATAGTTATTAAGATAAATGTTGTCCAAATTGAAATAATACTAGTCTTAATTAAGACAAGCCTTTTGTCTTAAAATTCTATTGCCTAATTAAACAACTCTTGCTCAATTTAGACAACTAATGTAAGAATTATTTTTGTCTCTTTAGTGACAAAATTGATTCTCACATTTTTAAATATACTTAGGACAACATTTGTCCTAAAATAATTCCTTTTGTCTAAATTAAGATAACTCTTATCTTAATTAAAACATAAGCTAAAATACTATTAATTATTTTCATCTTGAATTTATTCCTACTCATTGTAGATTGAATTCTCCAAATCTAGGTGGGGAATCTCTTTGGACATAGGAATTTCAAGCTCCAATAAACTTAGGATTATTTTAATCTCATTAGTCATTAATTCATTTCACCAAGGACTTATGATTGTATTCTTGATAATTCCTAAAATTACGAACATTGATTTGTCCAATTTCCAAACCTAGTGTTTATGAAACCTTATAGCCATCCATTGACACACGGTAAAATTACTATTTTACTCCTTATGTCAAATTTGTTCCCTGGTCTTAGATTTCATCCGATAAGTGATCAGATAGTCTTTTAGAACTTTTCTAAAATTATATAGAAATGATCAGTAGCTAATCCAATATTTCATTAGACCTAGATATGTCACTTGTCTTCCTGAAATCACCAAAACTAATGTAATGCTACGAACTCCATTTCCTGAATTTATGTTCCTAGATGTTCACTCCCACTATGACCCTAACATACAGAGTCTTGGCCAATGTCACACAATGGTCGTGCCCATAGTATATCAAATATCACATGGTCATGAGCACGAATCAATTCTGCCACTAGCAAATGCAATATGTGTGAGAGATCAAGTTCAAAGTAACGGTATTAACTTAAACATGATATCTCACTTTATTCTAATTCATTTAAAAGTATCATTACCTAAAAAAGAATCACATTCATTCTATGGAGGTAATACAGACATTACAGTCATAATTAAATAGAGTGATTGGTTCTATTAAATGATTATGAGTATTGTTTTAGATTTACTAGAGATACATATCTCCTTTTTACATAACCCTTATGCAAATGTATCTTGATTTATTAGAATATAAGAACCTTAACAGCCAGAAAATAAAGTTTATATAAATAAACTAGATCTTTATTTATTATAAAAAATATATTTACATCAAATTGAGGAATACAACTTGCTTTCTAGGACAACTTATTCCCAACAATTAAGACTTTAGATGTGTTACATGAACATTTCTTTTTGCCTAAAATGAAACATGTTGTGGAGAGAATATGTGGTAGATGTATTACATGTAGGCAAGCTAAGTCTAAGGTCTTACTCATGGGTTATATACTCCTTTGCCTGTACTTAGTGAACCTTGGGTAGATGGACTTTGTTTTAGGTTTATCGAGGTCAAAAAAGGTAGGGATTCTATTTTTGTGATTATTGATAGGTTTTCTAAAATGGCACACTTCATATCATGTCATAAAACCGATGATGCAACTAACATTGCTAATTTGTTCTTTAGGGAGATAGTACAGCTCCATGGTGTTCCGAGGAGTATTGTACATGATCGTGATGTTAAGTTTCTTAGCTACTTTTGGAAAGTCTTATGAGGTTAGTTGGGAACTAGATTGTTGTTTTCGACTACTTATCATCCTCAAATGGAAGGACAAATAGAGATAGTAAATAGAATCTTAACTACTCTTTTACGTATTGTGATTCAAAAGAATTTGAAAAATTAGGAGGAATGTTTGCCATTTATTGAGTTTGCATATAATAAAGTGTTCATGCTACTATTGATTTTTCACTATTTGAGATTGTTTGTGGTTTTAATCCATTAACCCCTTTGGAAATGTTGCCTTTACCTGTTGATCAAAGGCTTAGTCTGGATGGTAAGGCGAAGGATAAAATGGTGAAGAAACTCCATGAGAATGTACGGCAGCACATAGAAAAGAAGAATGAGTAATATACATCTAAAGCCAACAAGGGTCATAGGCAAGCCATTTTTGAACATGGTGATTAGGTTTGGGTGCATATGAGGAAGAAACAATTTTCAACCCGTAGGTGGTCGAAGTTGCTGTCTAGAGGGGATGGTTCATTTAAAGTCCTAAATACAAGTTGGATCTTGCAGGTGAGTATAATATTAGTGCTACATTTAATGTTTCTGATCTTTCTCATTTTGATATAGGCGATGATTCAAGGTCGAATCCTTTTAAGAAGAAGGGGAATGATGAGAATCAATAAGCATCACCAAAGGATCCATTGCATGTTCCAATTAAGCATATTATAAGGGCAACAGCCAAGAGGATCAAAGAAACACTTAATGGGATGATTTAAGAGATTTGGGCTGAACAAACTCTAAGTGTTCCCTCTAAAGTGGGTTAAATTATAGGCTTAAAGGAGGATCAAGGCTTAATTAATGTGATCCAAGCAAGGGATAGGGCTGACTAGTGTGATGGGCTAGCTAGTCTTGATGTTTTGATGTTTTATGGGCTAAACCTTTAATTTGAGTTAAGCCTATACGTTTAGAGTTTAATTTCTTTCTTAGTTGTCTTAAGTTGGCTGGACCTTTAATAATTTTAAAGGCCCATGAGTTTAAGGATTATTGGTTTCCTTAATGTCTAATGTTTTCTTTTATTTTGACATCCATATATAAGTGGTGTGAACATTGTAATTTTTCATATGGGAATTAACTTTAATGTGAGGTATTTTTTTTTTTGTTCTACAAGAACTTTGCGAACTTATCAAGATTCTGTCTCTTGGAGTTCAAACTCTTATACCTTTGGTTCTTGATTTGTATAATCATTGGGTTGGGGTTTATTAAATCAGATTTTAGCTTTCTTAAGGCTAAGTATTACATTCAAGATTGTGGGTTTTCAAGGTTTATCCTTGGGGTTTGCATCAATAATTCTTATATATTTATAAATAAACAAAAGAGTCATAAAAGTGATTACCAGATGCCGCCATTGTTTCTTCTATTAGATCCTCCTCCTAAGTTACGAACCTCCTCTGAAATAGCAATGGATCCTCTCCTCATAGACCAAAAATAAAAGGTTGAAGAACAACACAGTGTAAACTCAATTCATACAAATTAAGGGAAAAAAAGAATAATAGAAGTTTCTACAAGTGATTAGCTTGCTACTTTCAGCTAGGCAATATTTTTGCATGCCTCACTTGT
The DNA here is from genome assembly GCA_034509205.1 of Ceratonia siliqua. NCBI lineage: Eukaryota > Viridiplantae > Streptophyta > Magnoliopsida > Fabales > Fabaceae > Ceratonia > Ceratonia siliqua. Next base: position 7,019 of record JASKGM010063169.1, read on the forward strand.
AAGACCAATAGAGGTATATATAGGAGAGTCCAAGACTCTTTAACTCCAATGTAGGAATACCACTAGCTACAATAACCTACATCCCATAAATCCACATTTATTTACCACACCCATTATTCATTGCCACTAAAGCATTGAACCCATTTATAATATTAAATATATTTTTTTACAATTCCAAAATTAAGTGAATTGAATTATGTCTTTTAGAATTCTACAATTAAGTAAATTAAAATCTTTTAAATACCAAATTAATATTACTTTTGAAACCATTACAATTCCCATAGACTCTCCATATACTGGGATTCTTTGTTAACACTATATACTTGCATACTTTGTTTACCAAAGCATCATGTTCAGTAAAAATAACTTCTTTCCACTTGTGATGGGACAAGGCTTCCTTAATATTACTAGGTTCAGTATAAGTCAATTGAGGCAACAACACCTTGGGATTAAAAATCCAACTTTTAGATATAGTTATCATATGATGAATGGGTACAGGAGCTGTTGAAGAAGTAGTGGATATGACAAATTCAGTGAATGCATCATTAGGTGACTCAATGTATGCATCATTAGGTGACCTTTGTAAACACTGGATTTTATCCAGGCAAAATAATATAACAACCAAAAAAAATAATAAATAATAAATAATAAATAATAAATAATAGAAACATTAATAACGAAAATTGTGATAAAAAAATAAAATAAAAAGAATAATTAAAAAAATAATTAAAAACAAAACAAAACAAAAACAAAAAACAAAAAAAGAAAAAACCTCAACCCAACAAAAAAAAAACGGAGCCCACAAATACTCTTCCAGCCCAATACCCAGAAACCTAATCTAACCCAGACCTGGACCCACCTAATCTTGACTCGGTTACAGTACACGGTCCCTTTCACCTCTGCTCAATCTGCACATTTCCCTTTTACTCTGTTACTTTCCCTCTACGCTGCGACTCTGTCTCCTTCCTCTACAACAAAACCACTCCCCACGCCTTTGTAAATCTGCTACTCGGTGCTCGTACCTCTACTCTCCAGCCATCCATGTTCTTGCCATCACTATGCGTGACACACTTTGATCCAATTTGATTCTCCAGCTAGAATCAAGGGATTCGGTCCCTCTTCGCAGATTATAAGGTGCATAGAACCAACGACGAAAAGGAGAAGGAGGAGCCGAGAGCGTTTACGAGGAGACAAAAATCTGAGAACCAGATGAAACCCAAATCAAAAAAGGGAATTTTTGGATCAACCGTGCAATCAACGGACCCGAGGAGGAGATAGCTTGGAGAAGAGGGAGGAATCAGAAATCAGAGAACAAGCACGAGATCGAGAATGAGTATGAGACCGCGATAGGACTACGAAACCAAAAGTATCAGTGAAAGCAACCAACTCTGAAAACCATAGTTGATTGCTTGGGGTTCTGGGAGGTAGACCATCTCTGTTAATTTTTGCTAAACTGAATTTGTGTTTCTGATTTCCATCCTAAGGTGATTTTATTTTGGAAATTTGTCATTCATGTTTCGATGCCCTGATGATGTAAACCTGTTTGGTTATTTAGGAAGTCAATTCTGTAATTTCGGATTCCTTAATGTATTGAATTGAAACTGATTTCTGGCTGGGTCAGTTCTACCTTTGTTGCCAAACTAATGATATGGGTATTTTGGCGTTAGCTTTATTTTAGGCATTCGAACCTCTGACCCCAAAAGTCAGTCCTACATTCGAAGCAGAATTGATTTTCATTCTAGGCATGCTTTGATTTGCTATTCTAATTCTTTTTTAGATTCTCAAGGATATTTGATTTTTCTGGTTGAAGTTTTAAACTGGTGAACTCCTAAACTGAATGCATGTTGGGATGACACTACTTGCTGTACTTGAAATGCATTTTGCAAGGATTAGCATATCGATTAGGTGGATCCAGTATGTGTTCCTGATTCAGTTAGTATAGCTTGGGATGTTAACCTTAGGGTACCAAATTGACTTCATGTTTGGGGTATTTTGAGACTGTTTTGTACACATTTGTGATTGCCAATACAGAGTTCTACTTCTGAATCAAAGGATACTAAAGGTGCCAACCTGTTTGCCAGGGAAATGGGGTTCTGAATGTTGGATTCTTTTCAGTTTAGGGATTAAAGTTTGAGTGTTAGTGTTAATTTTAGAATAATTTCATGTATGTAGTCATTTGTTGGAAGAGAGTATGTTATTATTCAAAAATTAAAATGACAGGTTTTGATCTTTGCATGGTTAGTACAAGGATTTTATTTGCCTGCTCACCCTTACTTTCATATTAGTATCCTTCTGAGTTGTGTCACAATATTATCTAAGTTTGCACTTTGAACTGAAGCGTTTTCTCAGATGGGAACGTTTACCTGTTTTGGTTCCCTTTTTTGTTAATACCATCATTTATGTTGTTGCCTTGTTATTTCTTATGCAAATATTGGCGCCTTAGTTTTATTTTCTTCTCTGTTAGTTTAAGAATTCATGCTGTAGCTTTCTATTGTATTCTTTTTGGATTATTGGTTTACTCCTTCTGTAGCATTGTGGAAGTTTTTATTTATTTTGATTGACGAAAATTGCTGCTAGATTAGCTTGGGGTATTAGTTTGTATGCCTTGCATCTTGTTTTGAGAAATCATTTTTTTAGAAGAAGCCTTGCCTTTTTGTCAAGAATCGGGCAAGTTGTGAAGGCTTCAGGGCCCAATTAACATAGATGGATTAAGTTTTGGGCTCCAAAGGCCCAATTAAATAGTAAAAGGCTTAAATTAAATTAATAAGGCTCCAATGGCCCAATTCAGGATTTTCTAAAATAATACAAGTTGGACTTCAAAGGGTCCGATTATTCAAAAGGGGGTTTAAGGCCCCATAAAATTATTTTCAAAAGAAAGGGGTTTAAAACTCAATATTTTTACAAGGTTTCAAGAGCCCAATTAAGTATCTTAAACAAATCTCAAAAAAGAAAACCCAATAATCTTCACTTAATTTTGAAGACATCGATTTGATAAAAATGGGGTTTAATTAATTTGGGATCCCCAAATACTTTTAAAAATTCATAATTGACCCTAATAATTTTCATAATTTAAATTTAGCCCATAATACTTTTGAAAATTCCTAATTGACTCTAATACTTTCTATAATTGCAAACTTCACCCCAAATCTTTCAAAAATTAAATTTTGGCACATAATACAGAATTCCTAACTTCTTTTCAATATTATGTAAAGAATTGTTCTCCCGTAATGCTGGGCTTTATGTGGAATTTCATTTCCCATAATGTCTCATTACTTTAAAACACTATGTGGAGAAATATTCTCCCATTTTGACTAAGCTTTGTGTGGAAATTTATTTTCTCATAAATGTCTTTATTTTCTCAAACATTATGTAGAGAATTAATCTCTCATTTGTTGGACCTTATGTGGAAGCTTAATTTCCCATATTGTCGTAATCATATCTTTAAGAAAATTATGATTAATTTCGAACTACGTGGACCTTGATCCCTTAAGGGTACGTAGGCACTTACACTGTAAGACATGTCCAATTTTTGTACTTCTTTATTTTTCTTTAAATTAAAATAATAAAAAGGGGCAATTCGAACATAATAATAAATTTAAGCACAAACGACTTAGGGTAACCATCCTTAGGGATTGACGTTATGGGGTGCCTAACACTTTCCCCATACGTAATTAGACTCCCGAACCTATCCTCTGGTTTCTAAGGGCCAGTATTTGATTTTTAAAGGATCCCAATTATCCTTATAATTAATTGGTGGCGATTTCAATTTTTTATCTCTGTATTTTTTTCCTTTTATCGCCATTGAGGTCACGACGGTGCAATTTTTTCCATTCGTCACGTTGTGACAACCTTACTATACCATCACCATTGCTGCTAGGTAGTAACTTAGTGTTAGAAGGAGTGCCAGAAGAAGAACATTTCTGAGGTGTAGTTGGTAGATAATTCTAAGTCATATTGACATCAGTGGGCTGAGTGGTAGATTGAGTAAGTAAGTCATTAGTGATAACTGGAATTACTGGACAGACTGCCTGCTAAATATTAAAAGGAATTGTTGTCTCTTTTCTGGCATACTTATCTTGAAAAGGGAATATATTTTCATCATATGTCACATGTCTGGTGGCTACAACACGTGATTATGGTGCAATTAATTAGTATCCTGCATTAGTAATCAACGAGGAGTAAGTTCACTTGAATATTCAAACATATGAAATATTAACAAAATGTGACTAAGTATATGTACTAACTTGGGACATATTGGTTAGAGAGACTCCGAATGAACCCTGAGACAGAGCCAGCCTAAAGGTGGTGTGATTGTGATTAGATTGATTGCACACCTGACATTTTCATACACTACTCTTCCTACTTCTCTGTCATGCAGGCATGCCTTTTGAGCGCACCACAACCGGGTCTCAAACTTCACTGTCTAAACTCTCATTCGTCGAGGTTCCAACTATACACTTTTATTCCACATTAACTATCAATTTATGCATGTTTTGTCTACTGGACTCAAAAACATCATCGTGCTTCAAAGAAATGTAGCTTAGCCATATCAGGATGTGTACAAGAGAAGCCCTACTTAAATTGTTCGCTTCAGCATCATTATCATTGAGAGACTCGCCCTTCCATTGGCTCAAGTATACTTGGTTTTGCATCCTTCTTCCACTTACTCTATACTATGGAAAATGGCACACAGTCAAAGTCCTCATAAATCATGATGCAAAGCATGTAAGGGCAAGGCATGCCATAATATTCTAACATGGCACACTCACATTGCATCCATTTGTTACATGGCTCTAGGTCATACAATACATGATAATGCTTCCTACCTCTTCCATACCTTCTTACATTGTAGGCCAACCCACGAGAAATGTCTTCATACTCATTAACATTCCAAGCAGCCGCCTCTTCCAATGCCACTTGGAATATAATAAACGCTTTTTTCTTATATAATGTAGCCATTGAGCTTTCAATCGCTCGATAAATGGAACCCAAAAAAACTCACCACACAAAGACTCGTACTCCGCTTGAAGTTCATTATACCTTAACGAGTCCAAGGCTTGGTGAAAGCGTTGATTGAACTTAAGCCAGTTAAACTTTGCCTCCACGTAACTTCCAACATAAGCATTTATCCTTTCACCAAATGTTGTCGTAAACCCACACATTAGTTTCCCTTTGAGGTGAGTAGTTGACCACAAGTGCCTTTTGGTATAGACTTCAATCACCTAAGCATTCTAAGCTACATTGTACTTGTCAACCAATTCAGCCCACGTAGATTCAAATTCGTCCACATCTTTTTTTGTTTTGTTTTTACATTGGATATGGCATTTTGTTGCAGATGCCATTAACATAGTTTGTGATTTGCATTAGGAAAAACCTCTACAATTGCATTCCTCATCGCCTGATCACCGTCCAATATTATTGACACTAGTGACTTCACACCAATGGCCTTAAGTGATGTTAGTAAAACCCACTTATAAGTTTCGTCCGTTTCTTCACTCAATTGGCAACATGCAAACACAATAGACTACTCATGGTCATTGATCACAGAGAAGATTACAAGTGACATATTATATTTATTTTTCTTGTATGTAGAATCAAAAGCAACTACATTGCCAAAACATTTGTAATCTAAACCAATAATACCATTAGCCCAAAATAAATTCTTCAGCCCACCATCTCTATCGACAGTATGTTTCATAAAAACGTTTCTGTCACTCTTTACTTTGCCCAAAAGATAACTCATAGCAGCCTTGGCATCCTCGCCACTAGTATTCTCCCTCCTTCTCTTCCTAAAATGATTATAGAGGTCTTTACTGGTAAAATTAAGCATATTAAAACTACTAGACTGATATGCCATGTAGCTCATGATATATAATGTTTTCAGTCCATGATCGATCAAGGTATATACTTGTATTTCATCGACTTCTTCAATAAAGCGATGGGATCTATGGAAATTTCTTATGCAACGCAGTAATACATGATGATTGTGTTCTACTATAAATTTCTTCACAATCCACACATTCCACTCACTATTGGGCTCAATTCTAAGAGTGGCTAGACTATCGTAATGTGTAATTGAACGTGAAGCTTGCATGCGATCAGGCATTTTGCTGTACTTTTTAGACTTGAATCCTTCTCGTGCACATACAAAAATGTGTTGTTCAACTTCCCAGTCCTTTTACACCTCTTATATCAATCATTTCTTATACCAAATCCATGTACCATCCCATATTTTTCATAAAACAAATACGTATCGTCTTCGATGGACCATTCTAGCTGCATTATATCTTCGGTGGTCAATCTCTCAAAAGTCCCAGCCCATCAACACTCTCATTTTTCGCATCACAACAAACACTTGCATTTTGGCTGTCTCCTTCACCACCACTTTTTAAAAAAATAAATAATTGATAACAAACCAACTTTTGTTAGTAATTTCAGGTGAACATAGCAAAATAGGAGGATAACAAATTGCACTCCTCATTAAAGGAAGAAAACTTACCAATGCCTGAACACTTTTGGCTCCTGTAGTTGATTCTCCATTGCTACTGTCAAACAACAATTTCTACCACATAAAGAAAGTTTACCTTATTACTAAATTTTCTTTTGCAAGATAAAATAGGAATTTATTAAAGTTATGACATTCTATCTCACAACAAATAAAACTGTTCTCTTTTCATCACCACCCAACTAAATTTCATAAAGGTAAGATTTCAACATGTGTCGTGATAGGGTTTTTCACTATCCAATTTATATGGTTCAAGTGACGATATGTTATTTCATTTTCCATTGCATAAAACAAGCACCAACAGCTGAACATCAATTGGTTGAGTGACTACATGATATTGTGGTTCTGCTTTCAAATCTCTTTGCTAGTAATAGATCATTCTAGCACCCAAGTGGCTCGAGCAATGATGTTTAATTATTGAGGCTAACGTAATTTAAAGTCAATATTAGTACTGATCTCCATAAAAGCCCTAAACTGACGTTTTGACAAATACAGCAACTCCTACACTCGTAAAGTCAAAAATTGCAAAAGATTAGAAGCAAATGGGACTAATCTTATATCATAGAATGAACTCAAACTAAGATTTTTGCTTCTTCATTGGCATCTTTCATCGGCTGGATGTCGTAATCTCTTCATCTCCGTTTTACGCACAACGCAATGGCTCAAATGCACGCAATGCACCGTTTTGCAAATAAGGGCACTTTTAAAATGCATAGTTTTCTAAATAAAGACCCTTCTGCAATGCATTGTTTTGCAAATAAGGACCGAACTCAATGTACCATTTTGTAGTAAGGGCAATTCTGTAGTTTTACAAACATATTTACCCACAAACCAAGCTGTACTAGTACAGCGCAAATTATGGTGTTGTAGCATAGCGCGACCCAAGGGAAAAAATGTCCTAATTACACTATAGACTTGTCCCAAAAAACAATAGTGCATGTAACAGTAACACTTGTTACTACTTACTAGCAGTCCTTCATTTCAAAGTTGTCTTACAAATTAACCTTTTTATAAAATGTATGTAATAAATTTTTGGCTTTATAATAAAGAGAGATAAAAAAAGTGCTATATTAATAAATACATTGTAAACTTTATGAATTGTTATTTATATAAGAGTAGCAAAATTTTTCCACTAGCCTTGTCTTCTCTGCTATTGAATTTTCGTTACTTGATCTACCAAAAAAAAAGAAAGATGAAGAGACAGTCTACTTATTTGAATCTTGAACTATCAAATTTTATTATAATTAGTCACCAAAAAATCATTACATAGAAGGACAAAAAAATTATAATTATAGCCTAATTATAATTTTAGTTCATGAGCTACAAAATCTTACAAAATCACCCCCATAAACTTTCATTGAACCTAAAATGTTGTCTATATGAACGGGTTTTAAAAAATCTAAATAACACGTACTTTTATTATTGTAGTGTTCTTCAACCTTCAAGCTCCTCCAAATTGCCATAATCTAACATGTCTTGATTAAGTGAGATTTCTTCTTCTTTCTTTTAGCTTAGACTATCCTAAATTTAAAATAAATATGAAAAAAGTTATCCTATCTTTTATCACGAAGAACATGAACGCGCATATTTCACTAGTAAAACACATTAAAGTATAGATAGAGATGTAACGGTTTCAAATTCACTTAAAGTTTATAGAAATGATTTGTAAAATTTTAATGGGACTAAGCTACTGTATATCTCTAATTTCTTTTTTCTATTTTTAAAGTTATTTGTTATTTGTTTATTTTTTGTTATTTATATTATTTCTTTCTTTCTTATTTATAATGCTTTTTTTTAAAAAATTTGAGATGTTTTTATTTTTTTTACATTTTCTTCAAAATTTTCACTTTTTTAATGTATAATTCTTTTTATTATTTTTAAATTTATAATTAATTTATTATTATAAAATTAAAAATTAAAAACAAATAAAACAAATATTTTTTAAAAAAAATTTTAAACTTTCTACTATCCAAAGATGTAACGGTAAGGGAGTATGACTCAATTTTAAAATTCTTGTTTCAAAATTATAATTATGTTATAGTTTAGGAGATTAAGTATATTTTTTGCTACAAACAAACCATTGTAATAGCTTTTCGTTACGTGGGCCTCTCTTGGTAGGTAGCCCAAGACAACGCTCCAGAAGAGATCTGAATCCAGTTTCAGTGAAATTGTATTTGTCCAATAGACGATCATAATTTAATTTTTTTTTTGTTGTATGCATTATAAAGTATTTTTTTAAAAAAAATTTAAAAATAAGGAGCTGTTATGCTACAGCTCTAAAATGTGGTTGTAGCATAACTTTGGCATCATGATTTTTTAGTTTATGTATTTTTTATCTCAAAATTTTTTATTTTTTAACAATGGTCATATAATTTTTTGAGAATTTTTAAAAATATTTTAAAATATTTTTTGAATTTTTTTAGATCTTTTTACACTATTCATCTATAATTTTTTTGACAATATTCATACATAAATATAAAAATTTTAAAACATTTTAAAAAAATTCTTAAAAAATATATAATATAAATAATAATTCATTAATATTAAAAAATTAAAAATTAAAAAAATAAAATAAATACTTACAAAAAATAAAATCTCTATCCTACTGCCACACTTGGTGGCTGTATAGAATTGCCCAAATAGTATTGTGATCGGCTAATGCAATAGGGACAATTTTATCCTACAGCCACAAAGATAAATATTTTATTTTTTTAAGTATTTATTTTATTTTATTTTATTTTAATTTTTTAATTTTTAATATTAATGAATTATTATTTATATTATATATTTTTTTAAGAATATTTTAAAATATTTTTAAAATTTTTATATTTATACATAAATAGTATAAAAAAATTATAGATAATTAATATAAAAAATTTAAAAAATTTTTTTAAAATATTTTAAAAAATTTTTAAAAAATTATATAAACTAGATAATAATTAATTAATATTAAAAAATAAAAATATTTAAAATATAAAAATACATAAACTAAAAAATTAAAATACTAAAGTTAGGCTACAATCTCAAAATCGGCTGTAGTATAGCAGTCCAATACAATAGTCCGATATACTCAATTGCACGACATCCCCATGCCTCCATAAGCCAATCAGATAGAGCCTAGACAATATGACGTAGCATCTCACCATTGGTTATTATAAATGTTCCACAGAAGCACATCTCAGAGAATAATTCCCCGCCATTAGTGCATAATGCTGCTGTTCTAGCAGTGATCAGTTGTTGAAAACGCGTATTGACGAAAACCTGACCACGACAAAATTATACAGCATTTTTGTTTCCTCATTCAACCTTTTTTTTTTCGGGGTCTCACGCTCTCCCTGTGAGGACGCTAGAAGGAAGCTTCTCTCTTTTTCACATTAATAGAAAAAGCTTTTTGGAACCTATCGTTATAACCACTCCTAGCGTGAGATGGAGAAAGATGAGCCAGCGAGATAGCTGTCTTCATGATATTGTTCAAACAACATGACCCCACTTCATCTTTATCTATTGTGGGTTCATATTTGGCGTGTTTTTTTTTTTGTCAATGTTCTTCTTCAGTTCAAAATTCCATGAATTTGTCAAACAAGACGTACATAAAGGAATTTAAAATGAAAGTGGGGGGTTGCTATTGCATTATATAATACAACAAGACCCCATCGGGTTTGTTGATCCTATCTTTTACTTTGAACAAAATTTTTTGTAATTTTCTACATTCCATCCTTCCAGTCTTTTCAAGAGTATGAGAAGCTGGATGTGTCACTGAACATACAACTCTATAGCATAGATGTTCAATATAAGTGACGCTATTTTGGAGGAGTCCAATACAAGGGTTACAAAATGGTTTCTGCAACCTGGTTGGCCGGTCAATAATGTAAGTTAAAAAAATTATAGTTGAATCCCAAATTTTTAAGAAACTATATTTT
>JASKGM010063190.1:0-17442 GCA_034509205.1 Ceratonia siliqua
AAATAAAAATTAATTAAAGATTTCATATAATTTATTTTTAGGATATTTGTATTATTTTGTATAATAAATTTATTATTATTTATTTCTATTAAGTTTTTTTAATTACATAACTAGCTTATATTAACTAAAATCATTAATTTTAATACTTAATTAAACGGTGGGGTAATTTAACTAAATTATGATAATTTAGGGTGCAATGTGTTACAATTAATAGATTATAGAGGAGATTGTAATAACAACTCAAAATTAGGATAAAAAAGTATAAAATCTCCTAAAATTATAAAAGAGGTGATATAAAATTTTTATATTTTTTAATAATATAAAATATTATTTAAAATATTAGTATATCAAATTCCAACGCATCTAAAAATTTGTCCTTTCATCTTAGTAATCTTTTGAGAAAAGTAGGAAGATTAACATGGGAGATGACGGGGATGAGGGCCCAAGTGGGAGAAATTTTCAAAAGTCCAATTGAGAAGAAGGAAAGATTCTATTGAGAGTGAGACAGTAAGTGGCCCAATTATAAATTATTGCTTTGCCATCCGCCACCTTCTCTCTCATTGGTTACTTTTAAATCCATCAAACACTCAAACAACATACTGATTAAAATTAGGCCAACTAAATGGTGCTGCACTATAATTTTTGATATTAAAATTATATATTTTTTAATTTTTTATTTTAAATTTTTTTAACATTAATTAATTATTATTTAAGTCATATATTTTTTTAAAAATTTTTTAAAATATTTTAAAAATTTTTTCTATTTTTATTATATTATTCACAATAAATTTTTTAATATTATTTATTCATAAGTATAAAAAATTTTAAAAAATTTATAAAAAAATATATAATATAAATAATAATTCATTAATATTAAAAAATTTAAAAAATTTAAAAAAAATAAAAAATTTAAACTATTGCCATAAACTATAAGGATAGTTTAAAATGACCTATAAAATTATTGTGATTATTCATATGTTGGAAGACTATCACAATGAATTGAACAATATTATCATTGTTTGAATTGTATTATATAATAATTTTTATTAAAAATAATTAAAAAAAACATTACGTGAAATGATTCAAACTATCAATTATTTTTTTCTATGACCCCATCTGTCTCTCTTTTCTATCATTCTAAGCAAAATGCCTAATCAACGTTTTGACCCGACAACAATCTTAAGCCTTTCAAATCACTATCAACTAAAGGGAGAAATTTTTTTCTACATCCAATTCATTAAAAAAATTGATAAATGATGCCAATAATAAAATTTATTAAAATTCACTTTTAATATATATACATAGTTTTTCTAATAATTGATTAATTTTATAAACTTTTACAAATAATTATTTAAGAGTGCCATTGGAACATTATATTTCTACCAGGTGTTTATGGGTCCATTAAAAAATATAGTGTTAGAGGTATTAAGCAAGAATTTAAGTGTTAAAAGAGACAGTAAGGGTTTGTGTGTTTGGGCTTATTCTGATAATAAGTTATTTTTTTAAAAAAAATAATATATTTTGATAAAAATATACCTATTTGTTTGGACTTATAGAAAAATAATAAGTTAATGAAAATAGAGAAAATCTCCTATGAAGAGAAGTTAAAAAATTTCACTTCTTCTAATAAGGAGACAAATTAAAAAAAAAAGAAATTTTCATATCTAAAATTATCCACCATTCTCTAAAAGTCTTTATTAATTATTGCATCCAAATACAAAATAACTTCTCCTTTTAAAAAAGTCATTTCTCCTACAAAAAAAAAAAAGACATTCTCTAATAATCCCAAACAGCATACTTTCCAATAATTACTTTTTCTTTTTATTTCCTAATAGAATTCTTAAAGTAAAAGCTATTCCCCAATAGAAATGGATAGTCTTTATGCTTTTGCTTTTCCTCAAATCTGTGTCCCCTTGGTGCTCTAAAGTATAATCTAACCCCTTTGATTTGATCAAAATTAGTACAATATAGTACTTGATTCCCTTCTAACTTCACACTTTATCAAGCTTTTGTTTTTTGTTTTTCTTACTTTTAGAATGTTTTCCCGTGATTCTTAGCAAGGAAAATAAAGTTTTGAATTATATAAATTAACTCCTTTTAAAGTTTTTCAACCATTTTTATTATTATTTCTAATTATACAAAACGCTCTCAATCTTTTGAGAATGATTAGTTCCATACATAGAATTGTAATTTACAACACAACTATATCATTATTAATTTTACTCCCAAATTACACTACTTGATTATTATTATTATTTATTTTGATAAGATAATATTTATATTATGTGCTTCTTAATTAATTCAACTTTTTAATTTATTTAAAGACAAATCATTCACGTTAAAATTAAAAAATTAACAAAAGAATTACTTAACTTCACTACATAAAATTGATAAAGTTAATGTTTAAACATGTGATTAAGTGCATATGACAAATTAACCCCCAAATGACATTGATTGATTTTTTTTTTTACAATCATTTTTTGTTTACCCATTTTAAGAATATATTTTCACATTGGCATGATGCATGGGAGAAAATATTTTTTAAAATATTATCTCTAAAAGTTTGAATTCAAGTGATTAAGGTATGGAATATACCTTCTTAATCACAAAGTTAACCCATTAAAATGATTAGTTTAGTCAAAGATAAATTATTTCTGATAAAATTAAACAATTAAAGAAAAAATTTGTAAACTAATTCTAAAATGTTGAATAAATTAATACTAAAATATAAGAATGGCCGAATCTATATCAAGTCTCAGTGGTTATATATCATATCATGAGTGTTCATTCATTTTGAGTGGTCACAATGCATTCTTTATCTAATATAATTGTCTAAAGTGAATAGACAATTACAATTTAAAATCATTCGAAGAAGTTGTTTCGGAGTTGGCTTTCGTTACGTGGGTCTCATGATATTAAGACACTGCTAATAATGGAGGTAAAGGAAAGTGGAAAAATATAAAGAGGCAAGGAGAGTGCACCTAATCTATAGTAATTGTCTGTCGTTTCCATGATTTTGACAAATTAAAGTTAATCAAATCCTTTCAAATAAAAAGCTTGAATTGTCTCCATTGACATTAACATCAATAAAATGACACAACCCATTCTCATGCCTTGACAATAACATCAATATTCATAGTGTAATACGATTTTTTGATTCAATCTGATCTTAATTTCAAGTACTTGACCCATGAATGAGACCTCACATTGCTTTATTAAAACGCCCATATCAAAATTTAATCCTTATCTTTCTACACTTCTTTTCTTTCTCCTTTTTGGGATTTTTATAATTAATTCAATTAAATAATAAATAAACCTTACTTTGATTAAGTCTTTACTGGCTGATCCTTATAGAGCTTGTATTTGATTGTAAGATGCAATGTCAATTGTGGTTAACAATCTTACTCTTACTAACACACATCTTAACTTTAATATATCCATATTTAGTAAAGAAGTGTGTTTTTTATATGTTTGGACTCCTTCATATATATGAGAAGATTATGTTACCTTATAATCGTTGGATAGAGAAGCGAGACAGTCCAGAAGTAAGGACAACCAATCATGACAGTCCATCATGATCATTCATGCTAATATAATCCCTAAGTCCATTCTTTATCTTATCTTTCAGAGTTATTGTGTTTGACAAATTATCCAAATACTATAGTCTATGAAAGAGTGAGAGATTCTATCAACAACAAGGTGATTTATAACAAATGAACATGATTAATCTTTAACTGAAGAAGTGAATTTATCTAAAATTCTGAAGGTCAAGTTAATGAAAGTTATTAGCTTAATTCTAGAGTAACAAAGATAGTTCAAGATGATCGAGTTATCTTAGCTAGAGCTAATAAAGTTAATCAAAAATGCTATGTGATTTTCTGAAACCATTAACAAAAAATAGTTATTTGATAAGTGTTACTCATTTAGGGGTATTATTGTTAAGTTTGAATCTCATCCTTTCACATTACGAGTCACTCATTCAACAATCATATGACAACAAAACCAAATCTACACTCACGTCTATATCAAAACTCTTCTAACAACTTATTTTTATGTAATCTAGGTTTGTTAGATTGGTTAAGCTTGAATCTGTGAGAATTATTATCTAGTTCAAATCTAAAAATTAATATTTATATAAATTTATTCTTTTAAATTATACCAGAAATAAGCTTTTAAGTTGTGAGAAAACAATTCTTAATTCACAGATAAACTGATTCTAGAATAGACTTATCATACAATTAAAAGTAAAATCAACATATTAATGAGTTCCAGTCTTTGTGCAGAGGTTCCTACTCCCATTATTTCAGCTACGAGCCACATCTTGAATGTGTTAAAACTAATTATTGTATTTTAAATTATTTGTTATTTATGATAATAATATAAAAATTAAAGAAATTATTAAATAATTTTAATTATAACAATAAATAATTATATTATACTAAATTATCTTTAATTTAAATTATAATTATTTTATTAAAAATAACAATAAAATAATAAAATAATTCATTAGTAATATAAATAATTTAAAATAAAATAAAAATTTTTAAACGGTAAATAATTTAAACAGAATGAGTATAATATAAATATATTCAAATATTTCTTTGAGCTCAAATAAAAAAAAAAAAAAAGAGGAGGAAGAACACATCTTATAATCTTCCATTCAATTTGACTAATTAATTTGCATAATTTACAATCCATTTCAACCGATCCACCCTTTCATATCATTTCACCTCGGGAGTCCTCCGTTTCACTAATATCTAATTTTCTGAAACAAACTCGCTTGAAGGAGAAATAAATAAATAAATCAGTTGTAGAAAATTACAAAAAATTAGTTAGTTAGTCATCACTAATCTCAATTACTAGGACTGCCATGGGTTTACTCAGCCCGACCCGATCCATATCAAATCCGAGTTAGCTTAGCAGATTGGCTCGTCATGAAGCAAGGGCCTGGATTCTCCTACAAAGTCCAAACTGCGTAGGACACAACACCTCTGGAAATCTTCGAGGCTCAAGAACCGGCCCGAGTGACCCGACTCGGATCGAGACACCACTCGGAGCACCTCTTCGAACAGCGACTCGTCGCACGGGATCGTCAACGGACCTTGGTTACAGAACCCGTACTCTTCTTCGGCTTCCGACAGAAGCTTCTTGAAGATGGGGTGGTTCAGGTACGTCGCCCGTACGACAAACCTCCTGCTGCTCAGGCCCACACAGACGGCAACGTGGCCGGCGGGGACATCGGACGGCGCTCGAACTGCTGTTATACGAGCCTTCTTGCGCCACCGGAGGAGCATTTGCCGGATTCGGACAATATGACGGATTTTGCTGCACTTTCCGGTCGCCGGTGACATTTTCCGGGGGAAGCGCTTGGAGGGTGGAAGCGTAGAGAAAGGTAAAGAGTGCGTTGGAGTGGAATTGAAACGTTGGTTGAACGGAGCCCCAAGGGGCGTGTATATATGGGTAGGTGAAAGGAAAAAGCCCCTGGGTTTGGAGATAATTACGAGATTGTGTTTGTTGGCTGAGTCTTGGTCAAGCCCATGTGATGCTGGGAAAGGAGAGGGATCATGTGGGCTTAGCCCACTAACTCAGCTTCTTGACTATCGTGAATTTGACTTATAAATTCAAGATTCCAAAAGTGAATTTAGTCATTAAATAATTTTAAAATGATACTTCAAGTTAGAAAATAAAATACAATTGCATGGAATATCGTTTTAAATATAATATTTTTAAAATATTAACAAATAATTTACATAATAATATATATAAAAAATTATTAATAATTTGTTTAGTTGCTTTAGCATCACTATGCTAAAGTGACCAAGTGGGTATGCATTAGTGTTGCGTAACAAGATCATTTGACTCTTTTTTAATCTTAAATTATGAAGTGAACTACAATGATTAGGTTTTTAATTTTTTTTATTAATAATGCTTCAAAACACAAAAAGATGTGCGATATTTTAATGTGTGGAACTTAGGAGGCATCTAAAATGCAACAATTATGAGAAGTAGGAGTTGATTAATGCAAAAGAAAAGAGAGGATAAGAGAGAAGCATATAATGCAAAAAAAATATATATTTTATTTTTTGAATTTTTGGAAAGACTAATACTATAATTAAGTTATATTTTATTTGATTCTTTTTCTTAAATTCCTTGAATCCCATAAGTTTTCAATTTAAATAAAGCAGAGAACGTAGTTTGTTTAAAAGTGAAGTAATTTCTAGTACATGTGGTGGCAAATGGCAATAGTTAATTGTTAAGTTTCCCCCACATAAGTCATAACCTGATATTTGTCTTTGAGCTGCATAAGATCTACACCACAATCACAAAACAAAGCCTGCTCCAAATCTCCACATTTTTCATTTGCCTACAAATTAAGGACACAAACATGGGAGTTCATGCCAATCACTATGATTAGAAGAATCAAGTTCTTGAAATAATGAAAAATTTGTAGGTGGAGATTGGTGAAACACGAATCAGCCAAACATTATATCACCTAAATCTTGTAGTTGCACACAAGCTCAAGGGTAACCACGATGAGAGTATGAAAGTACATAAAGAGTTTAGACTTCAAAGAGTGACAAATTTTAAAATCTCATAATATAAATAATAGAGTTAAGTTATCTAAATTTGACAAAATGATGGTATTAAGCTTCTGTTTGGTTGGGTTTGATTTTAGCATATGTTACTTTTATTAAGAAAAAAAAAAAAGCTTTCTAGTGAAGATATAGGTGTTCATTTGAGCTTATAAGAAAAATTAAAAGTCATTTAAAAAGGAGAAAACTTACTTTTAAGTAAAAGGTAAAAAATTTGACTTTTCTATATAAGGAGAAAGGGGGACACTCGCTTACCATCACATTTTTGCCGTAGGCAACTTTTTTTTTTTATTTTTTGAGTTTTTTTATGTTTTTTTAATTTTTTTTAAATTAATTAATTTTTTATATTGTATAATTTTTTGAGAAATTTTTAAAATGTCTTTGAATTTTTTTAAAACTTGTTTATATTTACTTATACTATTCATCTCTAATTTTTTGGATACTATTCATTTATAAGTAAAAAATGTTAAAAAATATTCAAAAATATTTTAAAAAATTTTTAAAAAAATATATGACATAAAAAATAATTAATTAACGTTAAAAAATTAAAAAAACTAAGATAAAACACACAAAAAATTAAAGGTAGGAGATGAATAATGATTCCTACCGCTACTGTGTAGTAACAGTAGGATAGGAAAACCCAAGGAGAAAACAGTATAAGAGAGAGAAAATATAACATTTATCGATGTCCAAAATTAAACCCATATCCTTGACCCCATCGCATCGACGATACGACTCATCCATCTTCTTCCTCAACATTCACCTCCTGCTCACTGATGCTCCCCAGCTCGACGAAGTTCTAGATAATGCCTGATGCGACGCGGCTCCTCCTCGACATATGAATGCCCAGCCACTCCTTGCACCTCCATGTCAGGTCCTCCACGACCTTGAAAGCTTCATTCTTCTGAGTAGGTAAGCTAGGGTTCTATTGGATTTGGGTGTTTGTTCTAATTTTTGGTTTTGGTGATTTGTTTCTGATTAAAGGATACCCTTCCGATTAAAGGATATTATTTTGTATGTCATTTTTAATATTTTATCAGTCAAAAGTCATTTTATAGTTTTGCATTCAAATACATTATATGATTTAAAAATATTTCTCAATTACTGTATTTAAACACAAAACAGTTTTTCCTTATGAAAAAAAACATTATTTCTTAAGGAGAAACATAAAATGTATTTTTTCATAAACCCAAATAAACAATCCTAAATAAAGAGATGAATTGCTCTCAAGACTTCTAGTAAAGGTATAGACCCTCCTAAAGTGGACTAAATCTCATAATTAGGTTGGTTGAACTTGGTTCAAAGTATTTGAAGTGGCTCATGATAGATTATGTATTATAAGTAGATATATCAAACCAATAATATATAAACATGTTAAAAAGTGAGTTTCACTATAAAAAAAAACTTGATATATTTATATATCTATTCATAATTAACTATATTTACTTATATTTATTAAATTAAATTTACTTAAAAAAACTCTCTAAAATAACATTAGCGCCATTTGTCTTCTATGGCTATCAACCAACAAATCAATCATTTTGAAGTTTGAAACTTTGGATTCATTAACTAAAGAAACTGTTTTCAGAAACCATCTTTTGACTCCACATTGCAGCCCGTGCTTCCAACTAACCAAAATACTATAAATAATCCATCCACAAAGCTTCAAAGGAAATAAGAATGGTAGAGAGCAAAAGAACACAAAATAAAATATTGGGACCATTGGAGAGATTCTGTGATAACAACAGTACTAAGGTCAAATTAATAGTTCTTTATGGATCAAATATACGAAAAATTAGGGAAGAAAGAGACAAACAACGAAGACAAAATCAACTGCACTTTGTTTTCTAATGTCTCGTTATCTTAATCCCATGATTTCCCTGTCTCCCACTATCTTTTTAACACAGTAATCTTCATTAGAATATAGAGATAATTGAAGATCTGGGAATATATGCTGGACCCACTGTAAACACAAGAAAAAAATTAATCAAAAATAGTTACAATTATATTAATTACACCAACAACTGGGGAAAGTAGCAAAAGACTTTCCTCTTTTCTTATTCAAAACTATCTTTCCTTTGCTCTAATTCAATATATAAAAAAATTAATTTCTAGAAAGAGAAACAAGGATAAATTAATTTTTTTATACTTTTATAAAAGAATTGACAGTGACAAAGTTAGATAATTTTTATTGAAAGGGTTAAGAATAAAAATATATTAATCATATGCAACACTTAAAAATTCAAAATAATCAAACATAATGCATAGCATATAAAATTAAATGCATTGTTAATTATAAAAAATTACTTATAATTATTCTCTAAAAGAGTTGTACTCGACACTTTTTCATTCATTCAAATTTAACTATTATGAAGTGTGTATTAAAAATAGTAGAAATTTATTTCTCAACGTAGGACTAAATGTCTATGGTAAAAGTAGTGGCTACTAGTCTCTAAAGTGTTTCACTATTTTGCATAAATGATCGAAGGCCTGTGACTTTGTGAGACTGTGTTTGAGGTGTTTTGCATAAAGGACCAAATTGTTTATTTTATTTTATCACTTACTTTTGCATGAATGACCAAAGGCTTGTAAGATTATGACCGAAGAAATGCTAAACTATCAGTTATTGGTATTTAAATAACAAAAATTTATCTTATTAAAAAAAATTACAACTTTGGAGGGGTTTCACCCCCCTAATGCTTAAGGACCATCCGCTTGTGTGAGTCAAGTATACTTTCAAAAACAAGAAGGATGAAGATTATATTATCAAACCTCACTAAGCATAAGATTATTTATCTATTTTTATTTTAAGGGGTCAAACTTAAATTCAGGAAGTATAAGCCCATTCACGTTTTGTTTAGGACCAGTAGAGTAAGCCCAGAGTGAGAAAGCCCATTGTAGATTTATGGTTATAGAAGCCCATTCTACTTTCATCTGGGCTCAGTGGTTATTCGTCCACAAAAGAAGTGCTCAGTTATCAGTTCAACAAGGTTGTCTAATCTACTTACTGGCTCAAATTTCTGCTCAAAGCTCTCTTCTTCTCCAACTGTTCATAGCGACCCCATGAAAACACTCTCGAGAGTTTGTTCACTTTTGTTCAGAGCTTTTTCGATATAAAGCCAAAATTTCAAATTTCCAAAACCAGAGGAGAAACAAAGGAGAAGAATATAGGGAGGTTTAGTTTCTAAGTTAGAGCAATGCCATATCTGCTGTACCCAGCACTAACACCATGTCCTTCTCCGCATCACATCCCTACCCCACTGACCACAACCACAATGAACCCAACTAGGATCCATCATTTGTGTGGCTGGATTCGCTCAGGCAACCATTTGGGCAAGTCGATTGTTGGGACCACTGTAAGGTGTATGGCCAATCCAAGACGAGTGAAAATGGTGGCCAAGCAGATAAGGAGGGAGCTTTCTGACATGCTCCTGACTGATAAAGTGTTGCAGTATGCTGTTCTACCTGAAGCTTCCTTAGGAGCTGATCGGTACCTCTCCTCTCTCACCAGCATCAGTGACGTCGAAGTCTCCGCCGATTTGCAGGTATGCTGTCTGTGAATTTGCCTGTGCCAATGTTCCTGAGTTTGATTCTAATATATTTATTGATTGTTCACATAGAAAATATGTACTAGGAAATTTTTTAATATACCCATCTATTGTATTAGAATCATTGGATAATTAAGGGAGAGATTGGATAACCTGGCAACTCCGAGGATCGTTTTCCATTATGCTTTGGTTGGAAATGTAGGAGGAAAGTGAGCGATTGAATTTTCATGGCATAACCGTGAAACTGAGTAAAGGAAGATGGAAACTTGGCTTCAGTGTCTGTTCTTTGTTATTGGAAGGTTGCTTTACTTAGGCATTCCATGCCTATCAGCAAGCCTGACTTATTATTGTTGATATGCTTGTTTGATTTTTCTCATAATCAAGGGTAATTAAATAATGTAGTCAAGTTATATTGCATTTATACGTTCATCATGTTAGGACTGATTACCTTGACACATCATGCTTTTCTGATATAATTGGAATTTGGAAGCCAAAGTTCTCTGTGTTTCATTTCCGTTGCTATATATATGTATGTTATTTTAGTTCCTAGCTATTGTTATATGCTACTAATCAGTCTTACTCTTATCTCAACATCTGTAGGTAGTTAAGGTATACGTTTCTGTTTTTGGAGATGAAAGAGGGAAGGACGTTGCCATTGCTGGGTTGAAGTCAAAGGCTAAATATGTCCGTAGCGAGCTGGGGAGGCGAATGAAGTTGCGGCTAACTCCAGAGATACGGTTTATAGAAGATGAATCTTTAGAGAGAGGAAGCAGGGTGAGAATAAGTATATGCAGCTTTTGTTTACATGGTTATATATGTGTAATGGTATAACTGCGGTTTTTATGTAGTTCTACTAGTATCCTTTTCTTCTCTTCCTTGTCATCTTCTAGTTTCTTCTTTGCCTAGAGCCGAAGTTCCCCTTGCAATTGTGATTCTCCTATCGTGGTTTGCTCATGGGTTGGTTAGTAGCTTAAGACTACAATTATGAACAGAGTTTGACATGGCACTTTATTCTCTTATTTTTACTTACTTGATTCTACTACCTGGAGTATAAACACTAAGTATTCTATGACTTTTAGGGACAATTTCTCCTCTAAGAGGGGCTTTTAAAGAGTGTTATTCCTACTAATGGATCATTTCTCATGCTGCTACTCCCATTCAATAGTATTCTTTCTCTTTTCTTTAGTCCCCAGCTCCTCCTTTAGCTTCTGATCATGAAATTGTGAATTGCACAATATTCTGTGGTGACTTTGAGAATAAATTGCTGATGAGCATGCTTCCCTAGCTATGTTCACTTACATGGCAATTCTTATTCAAGTTTGAGCAATTTGTAGGCCGCTCTTTTGTGAGTGTCCTATGAGTTTATACTAATACGCAACATCCACTATAATGCTTCAGGTGATTGCAATATTAGATAGAATAAAGAATGAGAAGAGCGCAATCAAAGACCAAACGGATTCATCTGCAGCACATGAAGACGACAATGATTGGGATGCTGAAGGCCATGCTGAAGGCATCATTTATGTGGAATAGCTGCTTCCCAGTGGATCAGCGTTATGCCTGTTTGAATTTTGGACAGAACTTTCTCGTTGGCAGGTAAGTTTTAATTAAGTCAAGCAATACATTAGATAATTCTATTGTGATGGTTGATTTAATTTTAGCTTTCTGTTGATGAATTATTAGTGTCACAGATTTCTCCTAGTTGTTATTTGGTTCATTCTTAATTCCTAGTATTTACACAATTACACTTATATGGTGGCCCTTCCTTCCTTTTGTTTGATCACATTAGCGTCATTATACTACTGCCTCATTTTGGAGTAGCACAACTTTAATGCTTTTTAACTCTATTTTTGTTGTTTATTATTTTTGAAATTTTTTTACACTTATTATATTATTTATTCATCATTTTTTTAGAATTTACTTTTTCATAAGTAAAAAATTTAAAAACAAATTCAAAAACATTTCAAAAAAATATATAACATACAAAGTATTTAATTAATATAAAAAATCAAGAAATTCAAAACAAAAAGTGAGCAAATAAATTTAAGCTACCATCCTATTTTGAGGCGGTAGCTTAGACTCCAATCATCCATCATATATGTTGCTTTTAAATCTTTAGACTTTTTATATATTTTTTTAAATTCTTTAAATTTAGTTCTTACAATAAAAAATATAATAAAAATTAAATAATTAAAAATAAAAATCATACCTCAGCAATCACCTGCTTTTAAACTGCTTACTTATGTTCAGGGGAGGACCTCATTGAAATGCTTATCTGGAAAGAAGCAACCCTACTTGCAGTTGACGTTATTTGCACATGAAACTTGACCATGTCATCAGAGTAATTCCAAGTGAAATAGACCGTTTTGGTTTCTTTCTCCCCTTGTATAGCTCTTTTTTTATATATGGTTTTCCGATCTTGTGTAACCCTAACAATTTTGCTTTCCACAGCGATATAGATTATCAGAATGAAGACAACTTACTGTGTCCATTTATTTGCCTTTTCTCTCCCAGTTTCTTAAACTTTATAATTTCTTTTGATAGGCTAATTATTTTAACTCAAAATAATTTGAACTCAAAATAAGATAGGCTAATTATTTTAACAAGTGAAAGCTTGATAATTTCTTTTGATAGTTCACTAAACTTAAATGCTGTAACACTATCCAAAGCTAATTCCAGAAAGCTTCCAAAAAATGGGAGAAAACATGGTAAAATTGCTTGTCACGAGTTATTTCTATAATCTACTCCATCCATGGGCAGAGTAAGAGGGATCTCAATGCTTTCAGTGATGAGACTGTGCTTCTGCTTTTTTTTGAAACTTGGTTTTTGCCTGAAAATTGAAACAAACTTGGTTTTTGAACTATTTTCTATGTCTAGTGTTTTTTGAAATGTTTTTAGACTTTTTTGCAAATTTTTACTTCTCCTTTAAACAGTAATTTTGAACAGTAACATTGAAGTTTTTTATTATTCAAAGAAAAAGTAAATACTTTAAAAACATTTAAAAAAATTATCATATATAGAAAATAGCAAAATAATACCCCAAAAACAAGATAAAGAAAAAACAAAAAAACAATAGATGATGGGAGGTAAAAACAAAAAAAGTATTATATGAAAGTTGTATGTAAATGATGATATAGTACAATAATATCCTAACAACACACTTCAACAATTATATCTTAAGCCCATATTTCCTAAAGCCTAAAATATCCATATTGCCTAAGGCCCAAATATTTATGCATTTAGCCTTTAAAGGCCCAAAAACCCAACAATATTGAAATTTGACGGATATATATTCAATCATGTTGCCTTTGACAACATAATTGTGCTGTCTCAAGATTTGGCCCATCTATGCAGTTAGACAGCTCAGATCATGCCACATCATAAACTCATTTAAAATTAAAACCCTTATTCTTCCCTCATTCTCTTTCTGGATCTCATTTTGGACCAACGTTCTGCTTCCATCCTTTCCTGGAAACTCTTGCCGGTAGCGGAGCACACCACCACCGACATCGAAGAATGGCGCCAACCCAGTAGCTCCACCCATGAGCACCGACTCCACCGTCAGCAAGGACCTGTAGTTTTGTATTATGATTTCTGCAGCTGTCATCGCCCTTGCCCTCATCTTGTAGTAGTGGCATCGGAGTGAGAATAATGGTATGTTCACCATTTGAAGAATAATTAATCTACAAATGTGCAATTATTTACTTTTATTATTTGTTTTTATGTCAAAAATGGAGAAACTGAGAAACTCAAGTTTATCCATTTCTTTCATTGCTTCTTTGTCGTCGAGTGTGGATGATGGGAAAATACAAACAGAGAGAGAAGTTTTAGAAAAAATACTGTTGAATGGTTTTTCTCGAACTCAAGCTTGAGTGAGAGACACCGTGGATTAAAGAGAAAATGAAAGAAAGTGAAGAAGGAAAATAATAGCATGAAGGAAATTTTTTTTTTTTTTAATTTCAAATAAGTGTATGGCAGGACAAGATTGAAGCCGTCCAACTGAATGGACGACCCAAATCTTGAAGACAGCAAAGTCATCTTGTCTTTGACAACATGACTCAAT
The DNA here is from genome assembly GCA_034509205.1 of Ceratonia siliqua. Lineage (NCBI taxonomy): Eukaryota > Viridiplantae > Streptophyta > Magnoliopsida > Fabales > Fabaceae > Ceratonia > Ceratonia siliqua. Next base: position 14,205 of record JASKGM010063190.1, read on the forward strand.
CTTTACTCAAATTTGACACCTAGGCCCAACAGGCCCGAGCTCCACGATACATGAATTCTAATTCAAGTTCTTTTCTTAAATTTCGATAACAAGAGTAATCATATTTAACATAAACAAATTAAATATAAAAATTAAAGCCAGTTTTTGTAAAATAATTAATTGTCTAAACACTTGCAATGAATTGGAACTTTTTTTTTGTATCAATTTTAATTTTGTTTACTAGCACTATCTTAAATAATGTAGAAGTGACGTGACACAAAAAATATCACATGGGCAAAGAGAGTGTTATGTACGTATGTCAAAATCAAATTGACAATTGTGCTTTTGAAAAAATATTACACTATAATTTATACTTTATTCATAAAGCGTTGAAAATAATTTTTACTAAGCATTTTTGGTTTTATTTTTGGTAGTAATTTTTTATCAATACACATTCACTAATTACAATGCTTTAAAGTTATAATAATCTATTTCTCTCCTAAATTTTTAAATATATACCAAGAATATAATAATAATAATTATATATTATTATTATTATTATTAATTTGTACTAAAAAGAAGGAAGCACCTTCATCTAGTACCACCAAAAAATCTTGAGTACATAAGATGCATATATAATGGAGGGTTAGAATTTTAGGATCATTTAGTATATTGATATTTTATAATTTTTATAAATTGAATATTAAGGTATAGAATATTAAGCTATAAAATATTGTGATATCTAATCTCTTATATTTAATATGACAACTAAAAACTATGTAAAAACAATATAATTGAAATTTTTATAAAAAAAATTAAATTTAAAAATATGATATCTCAATATATTTTTAGTAATATTCAAAATGATATCATCCTATACTTCTTAATATTTTAATGAAACTAGTCAGCTTACAAGCCAATATATCAAATACAGATTTTTTTTGACATTCAAAATGGCATGATAAAAATAGTTGAATGTGGAATAGCTCTTTATTTGGCCCCAAAAAGATTTAAAAATAATTATAGTCCTTGTATGATTGTTTGTTGTGTAAAATTTCATGGGTTGGGAAAATTAAAAAAACAAGCTACAAGAATAAATTATTATATAAAACAGGCCATAGAATTGTTAAGAAAAACATGTTCTGTATCTTAATTACTTGAGTTCAAATCTTGAAATTAATACTTAAAAAAATTTATTTTTAAAAAATTTAATCTCAATTGACAAGTAAACTGATTCAAGAATACATAAGCCTTATCTTATAAATAAATAATTTATCAAAAAAATATACAAAATAGATTGTCTAAATATGAGATTTGAATTCAGTCATTTTTAACTCATTGTAACTGTTTATTTATTTTTGATAAATTATGATAAATAAATTAATAAAATATATATATTTTATCAAATAAATCAAAATTGTCTATAAATAAATAGATAATCAAAACTAAAATATGATAGAAAATGATTGAATCAATTTCTTAATATGTGAAAAGGAAGTGAATTTTGTTGGTTATCACAATTTGAAGTGTGTCCTAGATTATCCATTACTTTGTGAACCAACTTAGAAAAAAAGAATTTTGACTTCTTCGTTACGTGCCTCTCATTCTATTCCAATCTCTTTTGTTTATTCCAATGGAAAACCATATCCTCTGAGGTCCCATGTCTGCTACCCATTTCACTTGGCCACTGGGATTTTGAAACTCATTCTCACCACACAAAATGCCCAACCCTCTTTTTGGATCTCTCCTCCCTATTTTAGTTGCCATCTGGGCCCTCTCTTGCAACTTCTCAACCTACAATTTTTGCCGCCACGCTTTTATTTATTTATTTTTATTTTAAAAATAATATTTAAAAATGATATTTTATAAGACTTTTTTAAATTTATAATTAGGTACTATTGGGCAACTTATTTCTACGAAGTACCCAATAGAAAATAAATTCCTTAAAGATGCTTATGGCACCAACTATTTTACATTAAATAATTCTTTCTTTTTTTAATGTCTTAAAATTTTTTTATAATAATATTAAATCAAAAAATAAAATGTTATTCATACTAATATATATGTTTAAGGTGATCAGATTTATTATTTTTTTTAATTTTTTAAGGAAGAGTAAGTAATTTAAATTTAAATTTTTTTAATAATTAATTTTTTATTTAAAAGATGGATTGACAGTATAACACTATTCAATAATTAAATCTAATGTGAGTTAGCATACATAATTGGTTTTTGTCCGAAGGGGTAAGAAATGAATCCAAGAATGGGAATGTGGAATAAATTCCAATGTTACTTGAGGGATTGTCAATTATATTTTTAGAATATTTTTAATATTTTTAGAATACTAAAAAATTAAATATTATTCTCATAAATATTTTAATATATAAATAATTTTTTCTTAAATTTTAACAATTAATTTAATCATAATTTAAAAAAATTATATAACAACATAAATGATAATATTATAATAATACTATAAATATTTTTGTTTTTAATATAAGTTGGACAAAAAAAGAGTTTAAATTCCAGTTGAAAATAAATTTCCATTTCAACGAAAGATGCGGTAGGAGTCTACGAAGAAGAAAACAGTGAGAAATATGAGATTGTTTGTTTAGATTTATAGAAAATAATATTTTTATTTTTTTAAAAAAAAATTTATTTTATATTTAGATGTAATAATTAAAAAAAAATTGAAGAAGAGTGAACAATTTTAAATATAAAAATTTTTTTTTATTTTTTTTATCAGGAGATGCTATAATTTTTAGCTTCTTTTTATCAGAGATTTTTTTTATTAATTTATTAATTTTTTATAAATTTAAATAAATAAATATATTTTTATTAAAATATATTACTTTTAAAAAAAACAACATATTCTTCAAATAAATTCAAACACAACTAAAGTGGTGTTCGATACTTCAAATTCAATGGAAACTTTTCGCGAGCTCAGTGGTCAGTTTCATTTCCACGGAGATTCCCAATATTGATGATTTGATGTTCACATTAATTATTTCTGAATGTTATAATCAGAATATAAAGGAAGTTCTAAAAAAATAATATTCATATTCATAAATTTAAGTTTCAAAGAAAAATCATTTTTTATTTTCATTTAATAAATAATTAATCGTTTAATTATTTACAATTTAAAATATGATACATTAAACTATTTTTTTTCCGAACTATCTGATAAATCTTTAAGCTCTCCTCACGGAAGCCTGTAAGATAGAAATAGTGAAAATTCGCACCATAGTGGCCTCACAGAAAT
>JASKGM010063201.1:0-17441 GCA_034509205.1 Ceratonia siliqua
GAGAGAGAGAGAGAGAGAGAGAGATGATGATGCAAGGAGCAATAGGCACCAATAACATAAACGTAATTACACTTTTCCCTTATTACATTTTCACAATTATATTACTTGGCAGATTAGTATAAGTCCATGCTAATCTCAAACTTGATGAACTATTCACCAACCATCAGGCTTTAGATTATTACAGGCAGGTGTCATCTAGAGTAATTTCCATGTAGTACCCGAAAAAAAGTTTTTTAACCAGAAAATGCTATGAACCCCAGAAACATATTTCCAAGTAACTATACATGTCCAGTATTTCATTTGACAATTAGCATTTTCAATTAATCAATAGAGTAAACTAAAACATAATGGACCAGATCAATAGTCCAGTAATCTTTTAAGACCAGAGGTGTCACGTGTTCTTCTAATCACATAAAAGATTGCACACCTATGACACACACTCGACTTGATCAGGAATATAAGGATACAACAGCATTGCTTATAAATTTCTACTAAAAGTTACTCCAATCACCTATTTAATCATCACCCTCAACCAACGTGTTGGGAAACTATAGATTCACTACAAAGAGGGTACTTCATATAGATAGGCAACATGTTCAGTAATTCAGTATCTCGACCATGATTACATTTTCCTGCTTCTAAGCTCCTGAATCACGCATATACTAATCCAAAATACAAAAGGCCTATTGAACACACGCCAGGCTGCAGTAGACCTGACTATGTCTTTGACTTTCTTCGGTGCTCCGTATAGAGTAAGATTGAAACATGCAAGAGCAAAGTGGTGTAGAGAGTAGGGATTATCAATCATCAATTTATACTTCGCTCCTAATTTGTAACTCGGATGATATCCCCAAAATCACTGAGGATGTAAATCCAGAGAAACCCAGCATTCTGAAGAGATCACTAAAAGGCTCATAGACACTCCAAATAGATTACCAACAACTTGCACATTGCCAGCGTAAAATCAGCGGATTAAAAATTGATCCATCATATACCACAGCTATAACAAGAGCAACATAGCCTTTCAAAAGTGGTTCCATCCATATCATACAGAAGCGCAAAAGTGATTAATTGCAGCAATAATTAAGAGCTTTCAGTCGTTGAATTGAACTATTAAGAGGGTTTGAACTGAATTTAATGAACAGACAACTAAAATCAACTAATCAACAACCACAAGTAAGAAGATATACAGGAACAGGAGAAGTAAGCCAGTTGGTCCGACTGACTAAATAAATCACATACCTCCACTCGCCTTCGTCATAGGGAGAATAATCAATGTCTTCTTTCCTAACGCAATTGAACATCAAAGCCGCCAAAGATGCGAAAACTCCTTACAAGGGAGTAAAGAAGAGAAGAAGACAACAATAAGATGCATGACTCAAACCCTAATAGGGACAGATACGAATGCACACAGAAGAAGAGATATAGGGAGAGAAATCGCGCGAACCAGGAAGGTAGTGTAGGAAGGAAACCTTGACGGAGCTGCAGACGACGGCGTCAACCCAGATCCACCAGCCAGCACCGAAGACAGCGCCTGCGACGCCAGGCCCAAAGATTGCCCATAATTCCATTAATTCCATGTTGTTTCCTCTCTTCCTTCTTTTCTAGAGTTCTTACTCCACAACCAAACCGAACCAAACCAAACAGATACCCAGAAGAGCTGCCGATTCTGTTTCTCTCGCTGTTTAATTCAAAGTGCGAACCAAGCAGAAGCAACGCCGTTCTACCAATATTCTGTTTGTTCTGATATGGCTCGTTTAGGAGTTTTGAGAATAGCACCCTGAAGTGATCACTAACCCGCTAGGGTGGGCATAGAATTGAGGATCAGGATTCCGGTGTCTGTTCCGCCCCCATCATTTATTTTGGACAGTGATTATCTTCTTTTTTTTCTTTTCTACAATACTTATCTCATTTTAATTATTTAAAAATAAATAAATTATATGAATAATCATATCAAAACTAATTATACTAAAGTCAACATAATTTAATTTTGATTTATTATTTTTTAAAATATATTATTTTAATGTATAATAAAATTAGAATAATAATTCAAACAATTTTAAACTTTCTAATTTAGAGGTGTTTGAAAATTAAAATATAAAATAAATTGAAAATCTATCTTAACCCACCATATTTATATCTAAATAATAGTTTGAATTTTTTTCCATCTCATTTCATTATTTTCCACCCCACTCCATCTTTTCAAATAATATTGTCAAACGGGACAGACCGAGTTCAAATAATACTATTAAACGGGCTGAGTCGAACTAGAAAATGTTAACCCGCCCCACCCCTGACGAGTTAACAGGCCCGTCAACCCATCAAAAAACTAAAAGAAAAAAGAAGAATATGACGAGTTGACGGGTTTACAGGCATGGCGGAGCAAGTCAACTCGCAATTTTGACAGGTTACAAATTTTTAAACTAAACCCGTCATTTTAAATAAGCTGAATAGACTAATTTTAATTGACCTAACTCATTTTAATAGCCCTAATTTTAAACAGGCCGTGGTTATATTCCTATGTTCTTTCCAATACTAGTTCAATGTAATTTCCCTCCCCAATCAACTTTTGAGTTAATTACACTTTGGCCCTCAGGCGGACAGTGGCATCAATTTTCAATTCAAACTATGTTTAAACTTGCCTTCCAATTTTACCTGAATTTTAAATTTCGTTCTTATAAAATTTTATAATTTTATTACTCTAGAAATTTTGTTCAATGTTCAAATAGCACTTACTAGTTGGCAAGAATGAGATAGATAAAAATGTCAGCCAAATGTCAAGCATAGCCAATATGATTTTAAAGTAATTGTTATGTTACCATTTTATTATTAAGGTAATAAAATATAATCTCTTATAAGAGATAATAGACTCTATGAGCGAGCCTCATAATTTTTTAAATGAGCCTCGTAATTTTTAATGGGACCTATAATCCCTTATGAAATTATCCATTGAAATCTTGTTTGATGAAGAGACAAGCATCTAAAACATTTGATATTAACTTTATGTTATATATTACAGAACAAATTAACTAGTTTTTTAAGTGTTTGGGTAGAGTTTTTATTTATTTACTTATAGTTGGTTTTAACTAGCTTCCAACTTACATTCTTGAATTTTGGAAAGGACTCCAGTCTCCAATCACTCATTCATTGGATATACTAATTTAAAATATATATTTGTAAAATTCATTATTTGAATAATTACTTCCAATAATGAAAATTGTAATTTTTTTATAATATTTCATTATTTTGTAAGATGGGACTAAGAAATTAAATGAGTTTAATATTGAGGTCCAATTTTGAGAGTTTTGAAAGAGGAAAAAACTAATTTTTTTCTTCTAAAAAACATCTTTTTAGTTTTTTTTATAGGTTTTAGCAAATAAAAGATAGCGAGATTTATGTTTTTTTAGAGAAGTAGGTAATTGGAACTTATGATTTAAAGAGAACGTTTAAATAAAAATATCCATATTTAAAATTAAAAATATATTAAATTAATATATCAATATTATTCCCAAATACATTAAAGTTTACCATCAAAATATTTGACCATGCTGTAATTTTTCTATTATCATTTATTTGAAATATTTTTCTTAAAGTGCTATTATAAAATGTTTTTATTAAATATTATTAATTTAAAATATTTAATAAACATTATTCGTTGCCAAGCATTTTTATATGTGTCTTTTTTAATATTTATATAAAAAACACTATTTTAAAAATAGGTCAAATTATTACCGTACTTTTTGTGAAACTAATTTTTGAAAATGCAATTTTGAATTTTTTTTTTGGCAATATGACAGACACTAAATTTTAGGCCGAGTCTAGATGCCAGTCCATGTTATTAATGAGAATAAATTAAAAGAATAATTTGAAATTCTTTATTTTTGAAAAGATAATTTCATAATTAAATTTTTTATAATTTATAATTATATTTAAAATTTTAATAATATTATATTATATATATTTAAATAATATTTAGCTATTTTATAAATAAATAAATATATATATATATCCTATTAACATCAAATTGTTTAAAAAAATAAAAAAAATATATTTATATTTATAAATAAGTTGAATAATATTTTAAAATTAAATAGTATCAAGTATTATGTTGTTAAATTTTAAAAAAGAAAAATAATCTATTATAATAGAAATGGCAAATGATTAATAAACGATAAGAATTAATATTTATTTAATGAAAAACAAAGATTGTAATTTTTTTATATGAGTTTTCAAATCCCGTTTCAGTTACTAAAAAAGAGAAGACAAAAGTAAAAAGAGAAAAAACCGTTTGCAATTCGTCTTAAAAGCAGCACTCGGATGGCGCAGCGAACAACTAATCCTTCCCTAGCAAATTTGCTAACGTTTGTACACTTGACGGGAGGGTAACCGCGAGATGGACGGTATTAAGGTGTGCCACGTGTAGATTAATTTATGGTACACGAAAGTAAGCGTATGGCGTCATAACACTAGAAAATACTCACATATAAAAATATCTTTCGAAACGGACCTCCCCCACTGCCTGCAAGAAACGCGAATCTCTCATTTCCTTTTTTCATTTCTCTCTCTTGCCTCGAAAGCGAAATCGCACTGGGAGAAAACAAATTACTCTAAAAAAAAAAAGGGATCCGAAAGAATACGAACCAGAATAACTGAACCCTAACCCTAGACCCCGCTTATCCTATCCTCCCCTTCCCACTGTGCACGTGAAGACCGAAGTACGATTAGGTTTTTAGGGTTAGGGTTCTTCTCTACAGGTGCATGGGAGGACCTGAATGGGGTTAGAACTGGATATAGGATAGGGTTTCGATTTCTATGATGGAATGCTTGGGTGGTTGTGTATTTCGTTGTTGCCGGTAATGACCGGGGGCCGATGTCACCGCAGGAAGAAAATGATGGGTAGGGGTGCGGAAGGAGGTTGCGGCACCGGGGAGAGGCCTTGCCCAGTTTCTAGGGTTCCGGCTAAATTCCCGGCGACCCAACCGGAAAATTCTGAGAACTCCACTGTATTTGAAATTGATTACTACTCGCAGGCTAGGAAAGCACTTAGTGAGCGCTCGCCTTTTGATGTTGCGGAAGAAACGTCGACATCGACTGAGCCCACACTGCCTAGTGGGTTGGCTAGTTTCTTGAACCGCCATTCTGATAGTCGGAGACGCCACAAAAAGTCTCATTCTGGCACGGATAAGAAATCTTCTAGAGCATGCGAGAAGTCGGGTAGTTCCAGCATTTGGGTTGAGACTGAGGGGTACTTTAGAGACTTAAAATTGCCTGATATTGACAGCTTGTTGGAGGCATCATCTTCTTTTAGTTTAGCTACTCGGAAGTGTCTTTATATTCCACTACTGGGAAATGCTCCGAGGCCCAATGTAGGTAGTAATGAGAAAGAAAAGGAGACTGATGAAAACGTAAATAGCGTGGTTGTGAAAAATGAGGACGGTGTTATGGAAATTAACAGTGTTGCAGCTGAAGTTTTGCCTCAGGATGACAAAGATCATGGTACTTCTGATTCGTCTAGTAGTTTAGAATGGCTTTTAGGTTGTAGGAATAAGATTTCTCTAACCTCTGAGCGCCCTTCAAAGAAAAGGAAGCTTTTGGGTTGTGATGCTGGGTTGGAGAAGGTTTTGATTGCCAGTTCTTGTGACGGGGACTCCTCTTTTTGCCATTATTGTTGCAGGGGAGACACCAGTAGAAAGTCCAATCAATTAATTGTCTGCGTTTCCTGTAAAGTTGCAGTTCATAAGAAGTGCTACGGTGTGCAAGATAATGTAGATGAGTCGTGGTTGTGCTCCTGGTGCAAGCAAAACGATGATATTGGTGAAACAGCGAACCCTTGTGTGCTTTGCCCAAAGAAGGGTGGTGCTTTAAAACCTGTTCATAAAAGTGCAGAAAGTGTTGGGTCTGGGCAGTTTGCTCACTTGTTTTGTTGTTTGTGGATGCCTGAGGTTTATATAGAGGATTTGAAGAAGATGGAGCCTGTTATGAATGTGGGAGGAGTCAAGGAAACCCGGAGAAAATTAGTCTGTAATGTATGCAAGGTGAAGTTTGGCACATGTGTTCGATGTAGCCATGGTATGTTTTGTTACCTTCTGGTACTATGCAATTTTCATTTTTTAGGCTGGTATTCTAGAGAACATTCTAGTGTTTGGAAACTATGGCTGATTGTGCTTCTTTTAGGCCTCTGATTTGAAGTCATATGCCCGCAGTTTCAAGTCGTTAGTCACATGCTTTTGTATTTGTCTAGTGTCACTGGATTTTGGGTATGTATGTTTCATGCTTGCTGATGAAAAGATGGTTGGGTTATTTTTTTGCAAGTGCAAAAATGATTTGTTTAGTTAACTAATTTAAGTGAATGACAGTGGACTCTATTTACTGCCTAATTAGTGTTTGATCCTTCTGTTGTACATTTCTTAATTTTCAATGTCAGTATCATGGTGTAGACAAGAAATTTCAACACGTTTGCAATGTATTTGTGCAAATGTTTTTGCCCATATAGTGCAGGCTTGCAGAAAGGTAATCTTGTACTGATAACGAATGCAAACATTGGATTGATCAAAGGCTGAGAATTTCAGAATGCAAAATTCTGCTTGAAATTGAAATACAAGAATTATTCTTTCAGACTGAATTGAGCGATTATTGTCATTTTAGTGGTTTAACTAAACTATCAGTTTGGTTCAACATTAGAGGAACTTTCTACCTGCCTTCTTCATGAATGGAAGTTTTAGGAGTTCATTCATTTTCTGTCTGATGAGGCACATGATTCTTTGTAATAAATCATTTGCACCTGATTATGTTACTTTGATTTGTAAAAAGCTTCTTTTGATAAGAGAATACATTATATTAAGAAAGAAAAGATATACAAGTGAGGAGGATAGGGTATCCTCCCAGGGAAAGGTCTGAAGACCAAAACAAAAAGGAATTTAATTATACAACAAAGCTGTCCAATCTCTTTGGATATCTAAAAGGTTGATTTGTAAAAAGTTGCTAGTCCAAAAAAAGAAATTTAAACAAAAAAATGTGGTGAAATTTGTTTACTTAAGGCGCAATCTTGTTTGGTCTTTTTCCAAGTACAGGATTATACAATTCAACCTTAAATGAGTATCCTAATTATGTTTTCTAATTTTGTATTGAATAATCTCGGAGGCAAATGAACTGGACCAGAATGTGTTCTAAATGAATATTTTAATTGTTTTTCATATAATCCGTAATTAAGTGATTGAAACATCCAAGGGAAGATTTTGAAATTAATTTTGTGTATTTGTTAAATTTTTGTACCACAGTATGGCATACCAATAACAATGTTGCTAATTAGAGTAGCATTTAAATATGACCTGGTTCTTGTTCATGTTTTTTGTGCTGTCTTCAACGTTTTCCTTTCTCCCTCTTCAGAGAGATTTAAGTTTGGGACACCAAGGAAGACCTTATGCATCAGGTCATGCACATAATAGTGGCCAAACTCTGATGATAGACATGAAACTAAGAAAGTATGAAGAATCTTTTATTGTTTCTCTTTGACTACACAGCATGTTTTATTAGAGTAGAGACTCAAAGCAGGGGAGGGGGTTTAACTTTACTTCTACATTTGATAGACCTTTCGCCTTTCGGTTCGTGGAATGTGCAATTAGGCTATGTTTGAAGGTAAATTGGAAATTGTATGTTGATGGATTTGGTATTTTCCCCAGCTAGCTTCTAGTCTTGCTTCATGCTAATGTGGAGTTAATATATTTTGTGCGTGCCCTAAATCAGTCTTTGGGGGGCTGATAATGGTACAACTTATTAAGTACGTGTTGCCGTTCTGATATGGTTTTTGCTAACAAACCTGGGGTCCAAAGGTACATCTTACCCCTTCAAGAAGAAGGGTGACGATGGGCATAGCCGGTTATTGATTTGCAGTGCATCTGTTCTATGAAATTAGAAAAAAAAAAAAACTATAAATTTGCTGCTTAAAATGGCAGGTTTTCAGCAGACTCAATTTTTTTTTCTTATCTTTTTCTACTCTGAACAATGGAGCAAGAAATTGGTGTTACTGAAAACTGGGTGTTTATGTTTTGGGCATGTATATGCAACCTTTTTTCCCCCTTTCCAAGGGTCATGATTGATTTAGATTTTATGGTACTACCAAGTATTTGATGTATTACTAGCATCATCTTGCATCTATTGCTTCCATGTCTTTGAGTAGTTATGTTCAATTGTCTCCTTTTGATCTGTTATATTACTAGTATTTTCGTGCTGATGTTCTTCATTATCTTATACACTTTTGAATTATTTTATTTGACAGCTTGTAACTCTTTTCTGCTGGGTGGTGTTACAGGAACCTGCAGGGCTTCTTTCCATCCTTTATGTGCAAGGGAAGCTAGACACAGGATGGAGGTTTGGACAAAATATGGTTATGACAATGTGAGTGCGCTGTATTTGTCAAAACCAAATCCTCTTTTCCCATCCCAGAAAAAAAAGGAAGGGACAAATAAACAAGATGTTGAAGATCAATTTAGGAATAGTGATACAATTTCAGTATCATTTTGTTCTCTTTATTTATAAGTATCCCAACTTTAGTATATTAGGAGTTGATATAATGTACTTTCATATGTTATTTGTGCAGGTTGAGTTGCGGGCTTTTTGTTCAAGGCACTCCAATCTACAAGAGAACGGCAGCGGCTTGTCATCAGGTAGCTCTGTAGCCGTTGGTAGTGAGTTCTCTGTTGCTAACAGTCTTCCATTGATATTGCCAGCAGGCAGAGAACACAATTTGGGAATTGGTTGCAGAAGTGGAGACAATATTGGTGTAGTTTCTGATAGTAGTCCTGACAAATTGAGCCATAGTGAACCACCAGATGGGGGATTGTCTGACTGTAGGTTAAGTGCTAGAGATGCCTTGGAATTTGCTGGTTTGCCACAACTAAATAATTCTGGGGTGGTGGAGCAGACCAATGAGAATGCCAATGCATCTGATTCCCTTGGTTTTGTGCTTGTTTTGAAGAAGGTATTCTGCATCATAAGTAAATGAATGTGTGTGTTTGGATGAAATGAAACAATCGTTTTGCAAATCCTTAGTCTAAAAGTTCTCCTTTTGCAGTTGATAGATCGAGGAAAAGTTGATGCTAAAGATGTAGCTTTGGAGATTGGCATTTCACCAGATACATTAACTGCAAATATTAATGTAATGCTGTAAAGTTTTCATGTCCACTTTGCACATAATGATATTTGAGTGGTGTTTTTTCTTCTTTATCTTATGTTATAGTTCATATCTTGATTTTCTCTTTTCAGGAGTCTTGCATGGCCCGTGACGTGCAACTTAAAGTAGTCAATTGGCTAAAAGCTCATGTATATACTAATGCATTTCAAAAAAGTTTTAAAGTCAAATTCAAGCCAGCCAATTCATCCAAAGATGGAAACAGAGGCACTGAGGGTTCTGATATTTTACCAATATCAGATTCAGATTTGCCAGATCCTGTTGCTGTTAAGTCAGTGCCACCAAGGAGAAGAACCATCAGCAACATTAGGATTTTGAAGGATAATAAAGTGATATGTTCATCTGAGGCTGTTTCTAATGAGAATGGGATGCCAATGGACAATGCCAGAGTAGGTCAATCTGACAATGAAAATTCAGGAACTTCAAATGAAGCATCCACTCCTGATGCAACTGAAATGGTAATTTTCTCTTGCAGTAGCTATCATCCTTTGAAGTCTCGTGTAATTGAATTTTCTAATACGTAATTGTGAATGATTTAGATTTTTTTTGTATAATAAAGCAACCAAAAATTTGTTTTGGGCTTGAGTTTTTGATATGTTAAGTATTTTCCTTTGATTGCCCCTGTTTATTATTCTGTCAATCTTGAACCACAAGGAGAATTCCCTCTCTGTTTAACTGGAAACACTTGCTTTGTCAATTGCATGGTCAGATTCTCTACTTATCCAGGACCAGGATTCAAAAAAAGAAGTTTTATAGAAGTCTGGCTGTCTTCTGCTTTCTGTCTTTTTCTCTCTCTTTCTCGTCTACATGCTGCTGAGCTTCCTTTAATTTTAATGAATATATTAGAATGCACAAGGTATAAAAGTAATGGTGATTTGGCTTGGGGAAAGTTGGTGATGCAGTATGAGGATATAATAATCATGTTATATAAGCTAATGTATCATGTAAATGTAATTTGGAATTTAGGGTTTATTATTTAGTATGTTGGGATTTTGTATTTGGTTATTTGGGTCTTGGGATATCTCATCCCATAGTAGTGTCATAGTGGGATTATTCTATCTCATGGTAGTGTTTTAGTTGAATTAGGGTTGTTTGAGTTGCCTATATAAAGGCATACTATCTATCATTAGGTTTCAACCCATCATTATTCCTAGTTCCTTGATTCTGGGTCTACACCTGTTGGTCATGGTGGAGTTTGTGCTTGGGAGTGAGCCAGGTGCTGTATAGCGGTGATGCTTATTTGGATGATGTGGGTTTATGTAGTTTCAAGTTTCCAATTTCTTATCTATTTGCTTGTTCAGTGTTTTAGAATAAGAATGTGATTTTAATTGGAAGTGTTTGACGTTTTGCAATTTTGGCTTGATATGTAAGTTCATGTATTTGTTGCAGTCAAAATTTGAATCCACTAAATTCAATTTTTTACTTATTACGTTTTTGAGGGCTTCTCTGTGCCATTTGCTCCTCACAGTGATAAAAAGGGAAATAAGATTACTTTTTTTCCTTTTTTTATTATTTAATTGTCTTTTTTATTTTCTGCAGAAATTAACCAAGTCTGAGGATACTTCTTCTGAAGCTCAAGGTATGGCTTCATAGTGAAACAATTGTTGTGAGATTCTAACGTGCTATGGACTTGTGCCGTTTTCTTCCTAAATTTGCTTTTTCTTAACAAATGCTGGGAACAACATCGTTGTATCTATGATGAATATAAGATTTGATTTTAACTGCAGATGTCTCTGAACTACTTATATGAGTATTTATGGAACATTCAATTCTTGTTTGTTAAGTTTCATTTCCCATTAATGTGGTCTTTCTCTTGCTGCTTTTTAATTTGTGTAGCTACTTGATGCAGGGAATGCTGATAAACCTTACAAAAGCTGCTTGTCTGGATGTTTTTCAGAAGTAATGTTTGCTAATGCATCTGTGTTTTCTGATCAGCGCCATCCATTTTATTCTGCTTCAGAACGACCTGCTTCTGGTTTCATGTGAGTATACTTCAATATGCTGCATGTACTACTTTCTGTCTCATTGTCTGTTGGCAGACAACCTTTATACGGCTTGGTTACAGTTAGCATTCTTTTTTTAAATGCCAAGTTTCATTTTTTGTTATGCAGGAAGATAGAGGGAAACTCTAGTTACATTCACCCATACATCAGCAAAAACTTATTGCAGATTCATGGTGGCAAGCTTTCAGAGGATGTTATATGTGAGTTATATCTGAATATCTTTAGGTGTTGTTTGGTACATGGACATAAGATATATGAAGAACACAAGATTTTTGTGTTGTATATGTCATAAATAATATAGAGAGATTGAGTTTTTCGTTTATCTCATGCTGAAATTTTTTTTATAAGTCTGTTTCGAAGTGCTTGGGAAATTAGGATGTACGCATACTAGACACCAGTTGCTTTATTTTCTTCAAAATAAGACATAGATTCTGCATTTGGTAGGTTCAAGGCTGGAAGGAAATTGTTCTTTGGATGAATCCTTGAAGGCTAGTGGTTGCTTTAGTAACCCAAGTCAAAAATTAACTAGCATTGGCATTTGCAAGCCTGATAAAGTAAATATGGAGCGGTTTACTATGGCTAGAAACATGGGTCTGTTAGAATCGTATCCAGAAGATGAAGTGGAGGGGGAACTTATATATTTCCAGTACAGATTATTGCAGAATGCAGTTGCAAGAAAGAAGTTTGCTGGTATGCCCTTTATCCTTCAATTTTTGAGTGAGTTCTTTGGTTAAAATAATTTTTGTATCCCAGCTACTTTGTGCTGGTGAATCCCCCTCCTCCCTCCCCTTGACAAGTCATATCAATATGTGATTGTGATTGCTACTGTGATTGCAGATAATTTAATCTATAGTGTAGCTAAGAGTCTTCCACAGGAGATTGATGCAGCACATCAGCAAAGATGGGATGCTGTACTTGTTAACCAGTATCTATGTGATCTTAGGGAGGCCAAAAAGCAGGGGAGAAAAGAGAAAAGGCACAAGGAAGCACAGGCAGTGTTAGCTGCTGCAACTGCTGCTGCTGCAGCATCTTCTAGGGTTTCTTCGTTCCGGAAAGACGCCTTAGATGAATCTGTGCTGCAGGAGGTCAATATTACCCTTTTCTTTTAAAACAAAACTTTCTTATAATATGATGGCATGATTTTTGGTTGTTATTGAAATAGATTATAATTATTTTCAGAATTTGTTAAAGTTGCACATTTTTAGTGGGAGGACTGGTGTTACCTCTCAGCCAATGGCACGAGCCAAAGAGACACTTTCAAGGGTAGCTGTGGCAAGGACTTTATCAGAAAAGTATTTGGATTTTGGTATGCCAACCACAGATGTTTCTAAGGAGCATCCTAGATCGTGCGATATCTGCAGAAGATCAGAGACTATATTGAATGCTATTCTAGTTTGCTCCGGTTGCAAGGTTTTGAGGCTGCAACCCTTGATTTATTTTCATGAGCTTAGTGTCTGATCTATATTTCTTAATTAATATTTCTGTTTCAGGTTGCAGTTCACTTGGATTGCTATCGTAGTGTGAAGGAATCCATGGGTCCATGGTACTGTGAATTATGTGAAGATATATCATCTAGAATATCCGGGGCAACTGCTATCAATTTCTGGGAGAAGCCTTATTTTGTTGCAGAATGTGGAATATGTGGGGGTACTACTGGTGCTTATAGGAAGTCATCAGATGGGCATTGGGTCCATGCCTTTTGCGCTGAGGTTATTTGTTCTCATTTTATTTTATTTTTGCAAATGCTTATCATTTTTTAATGCCTATTTTGCTTAAGTGTAATGTACTGATATATGCATTTGTTCTAGTGGGTGTTTGAGTCCACATTCAGAAGAGGACAAGTAAATGCCGTTGAAGGAATGGTATGTGCTTTTGTTGAAGAGATAATTCTTAACCATTTACAAATGTGTTGATATGAGACTTGGAACTGCACCCTTGCCCTATTCCTTTGTTAATTGAAATATGAGCATATAATTATTCTAACACCTATCTATGTATATTGGTGAATACCAGGAGACTGTGTTGAAGGGAGTTGATGTTTGTTGCATCTGCCGCCGGAAGCACGGTGTATGCTTAAAGGTAATGATGATGTCAGAAAATCTTTTACCTTTTCTGACTTTTCCTTCAATTTATGAACTTTTTGAATTAATATTCTTCACATCTATGAATATGGTGAATGCAGTGTAGCTATGGTCATTGTCAGACCACATTCCACCCATCTTGTGCTAGAAGTGCTGGTTTCTACATGAATGTGAGGACTGCCAATGGCAAGCTGCAGCACAAGGCTTACTGTGAAAAGCATGGTTTGGAGCAGAGAGCAAAGGTTTTTGATTTTTTGTTTGGTGGTAAATTTTCTTTTTGAGGGTCTGGGATAATTGCATCTTATGTTAGTGTTCCTCAATTGCTCAGGCTGAAACTCAAAAACATGGCATCGATGAGTTAAAAAGAATCAAGCAAATTAGGGTGAGACTTCTCCCTGTCTTCTCTTCCAAGTCCCTCCACATTTTTATTAAGATTTCTTTTGGTTACTTTAGTTAATTATATGTTAAAATTGTATATTTGCTATATTTTTGCATCTAGATGGTATTGTATTTGGTATAAGGCTAGATAATAGCGTCAAATGTATCAATATTTTACTTTATCCTGTAAAGAACACACTTTCTGGTCCTTAATCAGTCAATATTTTATTCAATGGTTCGAATCTTTAGTCATAGACTTGTGAGCTCTTTGAAACTGGAGCTGTCTAAAGTCTCTCTTGATTTCCTTGGACTTGCATTTGTATGGGCAGCTCAGCCTGTATTTATGATGGAATATTGGTGATATTGGTTTCATCTTTGAACATCAGAGTTAAATCAAGTAAAGGACTTGCAAGGGTTCTGCTCAGCGAGGGAATTGAAAGGTTTATGGGGTTTGTGAGTGTGTTTTGAAATATAAGTGGTTTTGGATACAGTGGCAGAGTTTTATGGTAATGGATGGTCTCATTGGACGTGAAAGTCCAGGGAATTTAAGGAATGGTAGCCAGAGAACATAAATCTTGAGTTTTCAATTATCTAGTCTTCAACAAATTTTAGTGTGCATGAAATGCTTTGGATAGTCATTGCCAATTGAGGTAATATTATGCCCCTTACATAACCACATTTTGAGTACAAGGGCCCAACACTACTCAGAGGTGATAATTAGCTTCCTCTGTGTACTTATGCATCATGATATGTAATTTAAAGAAAGCAATGGTGTCTCCCAGCTGTTTATCGAGGGGATAATCTTTGTTGTCTCAATTCGTAGGTATTGTTTATTTGCTTTTAATAAACTTAGAATTACGATTATTAGAAGAGCAAGAGTGGAGAAGATATACTCCTAGAAGCTGTTTGCAGACAATAGTGTTACTAAGATGACAATTCTATAGATATACTCCTAGAAGCTGTTTGCAGACAATAGTGTTACTAAGATGACAATTCTATCTCACAACCTCAATAAATATATTGCCATAGTTAAGTATCTTGGCATTTGATTTTGACCAAAAACTTAACGCCACTGCAACAATTGCATATCTCATTTTCTCTGTCCCTCAAGTTAAGTTGCTCATTAAATGTTGGGAATTTTGAATGGGTGGAATGTTGACAATGATTGGAGATGCAGAAAAGAAGGAATAGTGGAGATGTGAGACGTGAGAACAGGATGAAATAGCTTGTGCTTGTGGGCCCACTCCTCCTAACTTGGTGTGCAAGGTTAAATTTTCCTGTGTCTTGACATGCACTCATCGCTCATGTCATCTCAATCCACTCATTTGTTTTTGTTTAGAGAGTGATAGAAGCTTTTAAACTTTAAATAACTAGTCACTAACCATAGCTTCATATTTTTTAGGTTAAATTGTAGATGCAGATTGTCATGAACTCGTTTTTGTATATAGTGATTGTCATGTACGTGAAAGGTGACATGCACTCATCGCTCATGTCATCTCGTTGTCAATCCACTCATTTGTTTTTGTTTAGAGTGATAGAAGCTTTTAAACTTTAAATAACTAGTCACTAACCATAGCTTCATATTTTTTAGGTTAAATTGTAGATGCAGATTGTCATGAACTCCTTTTTGTATATACTGATTGTCATGTACGTGAAAGGTGTTGGTATATAGTTACAAAGTAATATGAGCATGAGGTCACCTCTGTATCAGAAGCACTGCTAGTCGTAGGTGACGTTTTTTTTTTCTTTTCCAGTTTATTGAATAGCTTGGATGATTGTGTAATACTCTTGTGCAGGTTGAACTAGAGAGATTACGTCTTCTCTGTGAAAGAATTGCCAAACGTGAAAAAATAAAGGTAATCCTTTAATAAAAAATTATGAGCAGCATGATGTTGTACAACTTTTGGCATTATATGCTTGACATTGTTAATTTGTTTGACGTTGTGCAATTCCAATAATTCTGGGTGCTCTATAAAAAGTCAGTTTCTCTCTATCTGGTTTTTTCCTTGTAGAGTGTAGATTCTCGTATCTATGATTTTTGTTGCACTTTTGTGGCGCTCTTGATTCTCATATTAGTCCTGTGGATATTTGCAGCGGGAATTGGTTCTATGCTCACATGACATACTTGCCTTTAAAAGAGATCATGTTGCTAGGTCTGTATTGGTTCGCAGCCCTTTCTTCCTTCGTGATGGTAGTTCAGAATCAGCTACAACATCCCTTAAAGGTAATACAGAGGGATACAGATCGTGCAGTGAAGCAGTCCAAAGATCCGATGATGTAACTGTGGATAGCTCAGTTTCTGCTAAGCACCGAGTAAGAGTTGCTGTATCCATGGACACTGACCCAAAGTTGGATGACGACTGCTCAACCTCACAAAGCCATTATAATCATAAGATTCCCGAGAGGGTGCAATTTTCTGGCAAGCAGATTCCTCATAGAGCTTCTGCCGTATCACGTAATCTTTTGGATGACAGTGGATGGAGATCAAAATCAAGAAAGGTTAAACTGGCTGCAAACACTTGTTCTAAGATTTAGATGTCCTTCAGCTTTTTATTTCCATTTTCGCTCATTTTATTTTCTTTTAGATGTTAATTAGTTTGTTGGTGGGTGAATTGGATTGGGACAAGTGCTCATGCTATATTTGTTATTACAGCATGCTGAGACATTTGGAAAAGAGCTTGTAATGACGTCAGACGAAGCATCTATGAAGAATTTAATGTTACCTAAAGGATATGCATATGTTCCTGCTGATTGTTTGTCAAATGACAAGCAATCTAACCAGGATGGATTTGCTAGTGAACCAATGGAACACGATGGGTGAAGTGATGGATCACGGCCTAGAGCTTTTGTTTACCCACTTGAGGCTGATCCGACACCATTTTGCACACGGGGTTGTTGAATCTGGACATTTATAGAGAATGGCAAAATGTATCTGGAGACAGGGTTCTGGCCACTATAGTGGCAGAAAGTTGCGCTCTGCTTTGGCGGGGAAGTTCAGCATTGTTGTACATTGAATTCGTTGTGAGAGTAAACTGTACAGTGGATGAGCGTTTCTTGCATTTACTTGTATTAGAAGGGCTTGGATTTCATTATACTGATACTCGGGGAAGGACGGAACAGAAGCTTTCCTTCTTTTAACTATACAAGGGAGGATTCGGGCATCACCTGTTTCTCCGTAAAGTTGGGTGTATATATTATGAAAATATTAAATCCGAAAGCAATTGCGCTCGGCATCAGATTCACCGGGCATTTTAATTATGTAACCTCCCGTCTTCCAAGTTTCTATTATACTTATTTTTTTCTTTTTACTGCATATCTACTATTCCCAGAAACTTCCTTTAGTATTATTGCATAGGCTGATAGTCGTTTGTAATCGATCATGTGACTCCTAAATTTCTAGATATGTCCCAGTTTAATTGTCCATTGTCATTGTTTATAATTTTTGCTCCATCTCCATCCAAGATCCCATGACGTGCTCGTTCAATTGCTTTGAGAAAATGATTTCATTTTTTAGGCGGTCCTAACAAAAAAATTGTTTTTTTTTTCTTTTTGTTGTTGTCTGAGGTATTTCTCTATAGGATTTTCTTTCTTAATTTTTGAATCGACTAGAATCGGTACTAGTTTGAGTGGGTGAGTTCAACTGTTTGAGAAAGAATGTAGTTTAAATAAAAAATATACTAATTTAGAACAATGATCTGAGTTTTTATGCTTTGTGAATTGCGTGAATTTTTATATCTGGAGAATTATAATGAGCTGTCATTTGGACTATTTATTTAGGGAGATGCTATGGTG